>VYXD01014882.1:0-10167 GCA_013397195.1 Hylia prasina | reverse complement strand
ACGGACGGCGCCGAGGAGGAGATGTTCAGCTGTGCTGCAGGGCAGAGCTGGGGCTTCCACCCTCGTGGGAGTCCCTGGGGAGACGCTTGTAGGCTCATAGTCCGGGAGTGTCATACTGGTCTGGTACTGTGTGGTCATGGTGAGGAGTTGGAGGTCTTAGTTGGTAGCCTGATGTTCACCATTGTTTTCCTCACCTCAAGAGGTCACTTTTACTCTTTGGTGTTATAATGGCTCATTGCTTTTGGGGTCTTTATCCTTAAATATTGTCCCATCATTCCTTGGTGTCTCCTCATTTGCATGTGCACCATTTTGGGGAGCAGTGGAAGTGGTTCCCGACGGGAAATGGATACCGGTATACAATGAAAGGGGATCAATGGACTGGAATCATCAATAACAGGTAAGTGATTAACATTTTTAACACTAACAGGTAAACATTTTAACAAGAACACTTCTTAACTGGGACCAACAATTTAGGATTTATTTCCCACAATATCCCCCGTCTTTCTTTTTGATCAGGTTCAAAGCCGCATCAATTTGCAATTTCTGATTCTTGGAAATAGAACTTTCTTAACTTCTGATATTGGTCCTAAACTTTCCTGGCCGTTTTGTGTTCATGCTCCTGACTTTCTACAACCATAATCTTAGTTTTCTCATAGTTGGCTATTTTATACTGGCTTGTATAGTAGAAGTTATGGTTCAGATTAAACAGGGGATCAAGCAAGGTAAAAATAACAAACTGGTCAACGCAGCTACTGCAATGAAAGCTGCCTTCTTCCACCAGCGTCCATTTAGAGACCAAAAGTCATCCCAATAACTAGTGCTTAATAAAGGGGTCCACTCCTGTGTTCCAACATAAACTATTTTTCTTATTTCTTTGGAGATATTCCTAATTACTTTGCTTTTGTCATCAATTTCTAGGCAGCACTCTGATGAATTGAATTTTCCACATATTCCCCCTTCATCTGCTAAGAGGTAATCCACAGCCAATCGGATTTAACAGACTACTGCCCTTGTCTGGGCTAATTGATCACTGATGTGATCTAGAGCTAGGGCTGTTTTATTTGATACTACCTCCAATACAGCCTGAAGGTGGATGATTCTGTTAAGCATATAAACTGGGGTTCGATATCCCCATGACCCATCCTGGGCCCAGGTTGCTGGTCCATAGGTTTTTATTATTTCTTCAGGGGTCCAGATTTTTCCTTTCCATTTCTGAATGCTCCCTAGGTCAATTGCACTTCGTCTTTTTCGGTTTATTTTTCCCAAATCATCATACAGTGGTACCCCTAACTCTTTTCCTGATTCCTTTGGTAGTAGGAAGAAGGCAGGTTTGATGATCCCTATTGTACAGCTTCCTGACCAGTCCCCAGGAAGGTTAGTATACGCTGCATTTCCACAAATCCAAAATAATTGTTCAGGGGCCTCCCAGAATTGATCTCTAACTTCAAATGGGCGTTCCCAATATTTGGATAATCCCCTTACTCCCCAGAATGGGTTTATTCCTTTGTCAGCACATTCATGCAACTGGTACCCCTCGTGATATATACACCCTTTTACCTTCTTTCCAATAGAGCAATACCAATTGGGTTCTCGGGGGATCCATTTGATACCTAGATTTTTCACCACTAAATTTCTGTTACAGGCCATCTTTCCCACTGGAGTATTATACCTTGTCCCCGTCCTCATGATACATTCTTCCCCAATCACTTTAGATTTTAGGTTCCATTTTTCTTTCTTTCTTTATCCTAAGGTCTGGGATTTGTTTTCTATTTGCTTCCATTTTAGTATTTCTAAGGGTCCTAGACTGAGCCCTTCCCACGGCCAGATTTCAGTCATTTGTGTGTTCCCGCAAACCCAACAATTGGTTAAATTTAGCTCCCTACTAATTCTTTCGACTAAATCAATAAATAAATTCTTTCCCTGGGGAACCTCTAAATCATTATTTTCAGTTGCAGTGGTGAGTTGTTTTTCTTTTACCAAGTCTACTTGTCCCTTCTTATCTGCTTCATGCTGGAAGCAAAGCCAAGTTTCTCCCATAGGGCATTTCCCTAACAGGCGTTGCCAAAATGTAGCAGTATTCCTTGCTATCCAATACATTTTCCCATCTTCTTGGCAGATCGCCGGCTGGGACTTGTTAAAACAGCTGGGGTTCAAGTTGGTATGAACTCTGATCAGGGACACGAGGTTCTCCCCGTCATAAACAGGGTGATAACATTTGGTGCATCCATCTCCTTTACCCTCTCTGGCATTGCTCACAAGCAGGACTATAATTAGTCCTCCCAAGAGTCCGATATGAGCCATCTTCCTTTCATGTATTAGGCCTCACTGGGTCTTGCCTGTCGGGATTGGGGAACTGACAGGGTCCCAGAATCTGTTTCCTACTCCCCCTGCTTTTAGAATTTTTTAGAGCTCTGTTCAGGGAATGTCCTATAGGCAATTTGGTTTCCATGGGAATTTGATTCCTCAGGATATGAATAAGGTACCTTAATTCTTATCAGAGGTAACACCAGTTTTTACCTTTAAACTACTATAATCTTACATCAACACCTTGAATATGGATTTATGGTAACAATCTTATCTGTTATAATTTTATGTTAACAACTTTTAAACTGAGCTTATGACAACATCCTCAAATCTTATCCACAGTCACCAAGTCTCATTGAATGGTTCTTATAGCCCTTGACAGGGTTTCCAACCAGCTCTGGTAGATTTGTAATTACTGGTTTTTCACTTCCTTTTAAGGGTTACTTTGAGATGTGTCGAGCTTGGAATGGCAGCCACTCAGGAGGGCTGGTAGGTGATGCGGCAAGATCCTGTTCACAGCTGGGGGGGTGGTACTGGTCCTTTAACTCTGGTCATATGAGTCCAGCCTCTTTCTTTAGTCCGTACTGCAGGAAGGGTGGTGAGAAAAACCTGGACTGGACCTTCAAATTTGGGGGTTAATGGGGTGTTATTCCATGATTTTACTAGCACCCAATCTCCAGGGTTAATTCTATGTATGTTTGTGTCAAGGGGAGAAGTCTGGGGAAGGTATCCTTTCTTTCTAAGGTTTTCCAGGGTTTTTCCTATGGTTTTGAGGTATTTCCTAGCTGCCACTTCCCCTTCTAAGTAGTTCCTGGTGCTGTGAGGAGTTATTAGAAAAGGGAGCCCAAACATCATTTCATACGGGGACACCCCTAGGTCTGACCTTGGCCTTGTCCAGATTCTTAGGAGAGCCAAAGGTAAACACTTTAACCAATTCATTTGCGTTTCAGTGATTAATTTAGTCAGCACGGTTTTTAGGGTGTTATTAATTCGTTCTACTCTTCCAGAACTCTGGGGATGCCATGGAGTATGTAACCTCCACTTCATCCCCAGGGCTTCAATCGTCTCATGTGTCACTCGCGCCACAAAATAAGGTCCCCTGTCAGAATCAATGTTATTTACTAACCCATACCGGGGAATAATATGTTCTAAAATTATCTTGGTGACCACACTAGCTGTTTCTTTTCTGGTTGGAAAGGCTTTGACCCAATGAGTAAGGTGGTCCACCATTACCAATAGATGTTTGTAGCCTTGTACAGGGGGCATTTCAGTAAAATCAACTTGCATGTTCTGAAAGGGTCTGAGACCTAATTCCCTCCCTCCAGGAGTGGTTCTTCTCATAACCTTTTGGTCCACCTTTTGGCAAATAATGGACCCCTGTGTCATGGCTTTGGCTAAGTTATGTACTCCAATACACAAATTCTCCCCCAAAAAGTGATCACACAGGCCCTGAACTCCCCAATGGGTTAGTTCATGTATTACAGTTAACATTTTCCAAGCTAGTGCTTTGTTCAGAAACCTACACCCGTCCGAGGTTAGCCACTCCCCTTGTGGCCCTTGATGCATTTTTAATTCCTTGATTATCTCTAATTCCTTTTTACTGAATATTGGGCTTTCCTTTTCTTTGCTCTCCTCTGATGTCTCATTTAACTTAAAGACTCTTACTGGTTCCCCTGAGTTTAATCCTGCTTCCTTAGCTGCTTGGTCAGCCAATTGATTTCCATTTATCTCAAAGGTGTCACCCTTTTGATGCCCTCTTATGTGTACCACGGCTATTTCTTTTAGTTTAAGTAGTGCTTCTAGTGTTGATTTTATTAGTTCTTTATGCATCAACTTTTTTCCTTTTGAGTTCAGATACCTGCGTTCCTCCCAGATCTTTCCAAATGTGTGGACAATACCAAATGCATATTTCAAATCAGTATAAATAGTTCCACAGTCCCCTTCTAATAACTCCAGTCCTCGCTTCAGTGCATACACCTCGCAGCACTGGGCTGACCAATTGGTGGGTAATTTTCCCTGTTCTGCAATCTCCATATCTCCTGTCTTCAGAGCCACGATTATAGCATACCCTGACATTCTCTTCCCCTCCACTACTCTCGAGGATCCATCACTAAACAATATTTTCCCATAAGGTAAGGGTGTATCTTCCAAATCTTCCCATACCTTTGTCTGTAAATTTATTAACTCCACACAGTCATGTTCCAGTTCAGATATAGGTTCTCCAGAAACGAATTGGGCTGGATTTAAACTTTGGGAGGTAACTAATTTCAAGTTATTTGTGTCCATTAAAATAATCTTGTATTTCAGTATTCTTGGATCTCTAAGCCACTGTTGGGATCTCTGGCTTAAAATTGTTTTGAGAACATGTGGAGTATGGACCTTGCTCTTTTTCTGCAGGGTCAGTTTTTGGGTTTCTTCTATTAGGACGGCTGTGGCAGCAATCGCTTGGAGATATGTAGGCCATCCTCTGGCTACAGGCTCCAGAAATTTGGAAATGTATGCTATGGGTTTCTTACACTCACCCCACTCTTGGGTTAGTACTCCATACGCGACTCCATCCTCCATATTTACAAATAGATCAAACTCTTTTAAGATCTGGTAGACTTAGGACTGGGGCTGAGGATAATTTGTCTTTTAAAAGTCTTAACTGTTCTTCATCTTCTTCAGTCCATTCAACAGGTTCTGGGTCCATCAATTTGCTATATAAAAATGTAACGCTTTGTATATTTATCTATCCATAATTTACAGTATCCAAATAAGCCTAATAATTTTCTTACGTCCCTTTTTGTCTTTGGTGCCGGCATTGACAGAATCCCCGAAATTCTTTCTGAGCTTATCTTTTTATATCCTTCCCCTATTATATTGCCAAGGTACATGACTTGTGACTCTACAAATTGCAATTTCTCCCTTGAAACTTTTAGCCCCTTTTTCCCTAAGAAGTTTAGGATGTTAATACCGGTGGCTCTAACCTGACTCTGTTCTTTGCCAGATAGTAAAATATCATCCACATATTGTAAAATTTGAACCTCGCCCTCTGGAGTGAATTGCTCCAACAGCTTTTCTAGTGACTGTCCAAAAAGATTTGGAGATTCTGTGAACCCCTGAGGTAGGCAGGTCCATCTTAGTAGTCATTTTTGCCTTTGGTCCGGGCCCTCCCATTCGAAAGCAAACCAATCCCTGCATTCTTCCGCCAGTGGACAGGCCCAAAAAGCATCTTTTAGATCTATGGTGGTAAACCAGGCGTGCTCCTTCGGGATCCAACTCAGGAGCGTTTACGGATTAGGTACTACCGGATGCCTGGCAACAGTCCTTTTGTTTACCTCTCTTAGATCTTGGACAAGTCTATATTTATTCTCTGCCTTTTTGACTGCTAGTATAGGAGTATTATGGGGGGACATACATGGTTCCAAAATACCCTCTATTAGTAAGCGTTCAATCACTGGTGCTCACCCCTCTCTACTTTCAGATGACATGGGGTATTGTTTGATTCAAATGGGGGGTGTTCCTTCCTGTGTTTCTGTTTTTATGGGAGGGATGTTTAAATAACCACTTCTCCCTTCCTCAGCCCACACTTCTGGATTTATCTCACTTATATCCACTTCAGTCAATTTCAAAATTTGTGCTATCATCCTTCCATTTTTCGGGATGATTCCTACCCCCAGTTGTACTTGTAGGTCCCTTCCTGGTAGGTTGCTTTCCACATTTGGTAAATAAATGAAGTCTGTAACGTACTGTTTTGAGTTTCCTCTGATCTCAACTTTTCTATAACTCTGGTCCTAAACGGTTTTCCTTCAGCTCCCATTACCTCACACATTCTTTCGCCCATAGTCACCCCTATTGGAAGTTTTCTTAGACTAGATCGATCTGCCCCTGTATCTACCAAAAATTCAATTTCCTCATGTTGGGGACCCACCTCCAAGTTTACCAAGGGCTCCTCTTGATGATACATAGGGTCCTCTAATGTATAGAGCCCCTGACACCCCTAATTGTCACCCCTCAAGAGCTTTTCTAGTGCTTCCTGCTCTTTAGTTACAGTCTCGTTGACTGAAAGCTTGTTGCAATTCCTTTTTATGTGCCCCATCTCCCCACAATAGAAAGACTTTCAGTTATCTCCAGATTTTTCACTATTATTCACCCATGGGGATAAAACTGGTCTACTCTGTGTTCCCTTATAAGAGGACCTGAATGCTCTTTTTTCTTGGGGGGAACCTCTTGATGGATTTTTATTTGCTCCTGTGCTCTCTTTGGCTATTGCCACCATGATTTTAGCTTTTGCCTTCGTCTTTTCTTCTTCTCTCCTTAGATAAACCCTCAAAGCCTCCTTGAGTAATTCATTTATCCCTTTCTCTTGCCAATCTTCTATCTTTTCTATTTTTCTCCTGATATCTGGCCATGATTTTGTCACAAACTGTACTTTCAACAAAACCTGGCCTTCTGGACTGTCTGGATCTATATAAGAATGCAATTGGAAATTTCTTTTCAGCCTGTTAAGCCAAGCGGCTGGGGTTTCATCTTTCTCTTGCATATTATCAAAGGCCAGTTTCATGTTAGTTCCTCGGGGAACTGACTCTTTATTCCCCTAACAATCAGGGATCTGTAGTCCTCCATACTCCTCCTTCCCCGTTCATTATTTGAGTCCCATCCAGGATCCACTAAGGGCACCTTTTGGTCGGCTGGAAGCCCTAACTGGTTTTCCCTTTCCCATATCTGCATCCCTGTGGTTCAGATCATCCTCACCTCCTCAGGGCTAAACAGTATCTTTAGGATGGAGTTCAACTCTCCCCATGTATATATGCTAGGGCAGAGGAGCTGATCAACCTGATTGGATATTCCTACTGGATCCTCCACTAAGTTTCCCAACTCCTTCTTGAACCCCCGAACTTCAGAGGCTGTCAATGGGGCGTTTACAAATCCGACCCCTCCAGCCAATCCACCCATAGGGACTTCTCTTAATGGGAAAAGCTTTTCTACTCTTAGTGCCTTGGATCTAGTATTACAATCTGGCCCTTCATCGGGGTTCCTTTCTTGAGAGGGAGCTGGGGATGTCACAATTTGTGGACTATCCAAGGAAAGGTCATTACTGGATGAGGCTCCGCCTGCCCCCCAGTTAAGAGGTGGCAATGGGACAGTAGTAGATGAGGGAGAAAATACTGGATCTACAGGGAGAGACTCTTGGGGTGAGATTACAGGGGTTGATGGAGGGATCAAGGGAGCAACTGAAGGTGAGGGTGTAACTTGGTTATTCAGGGATGAGGGGGAAACAGTTGGAGGGGGTACAGGACTTGGGGTAGGGGTAGGTACACTAAGGGGAAGTGTTAAAGGACTTTGAGTGGCTGGGGGTAAGCGATTGGAGGTTGAACCCGGGGTATTAGCAGTAGGTGATAAGGGGATCTGAGCAGCTGGGAGTTCTAGGGAAAAAGGGACCGAGGGCGCAATAGAGTGAGGTCATGTAATTGGGGGATCTGGAAAGGACACTTGGGGCACTGCTGGGTATACCAGAGGGGGAGGGGGTAAGTAATCAAGGGGGTCCCATGACTACCCGCTTTCTCGTTTTCCTTTTTATTTTTCTCGTTGTTTTTGCAGTTTACAGATCTTTACTCTTTCCTCACCAGTAGCATTCTTTTCCCAGCAGGCGGCATAAGTTAATTGCTCTATGTCTGGACTTTCTTGAGTTTTTAGATGTTGGTTTAACTGGGAACACATCCATTTATCCTGCGTCCCATACCATGGCTATTCTCCTGGTAGAGCTAATCTAGGCCATACCTCCATGCAAGAGTGACTCATTTTAATTTTGTCTACACTTTTCGTGGTCTCCCAAACATCCCATTGTTCTAGCATTTTTCCAAGGGGACTATTAGGTGGAATACTTTTCACCCTTCCCTTATCTTTTCTTTGGTGGTTTTTTGTTTTGCTTGCACACTGTCCCATGGTTGAAATAAAAAACCTCTAAATTAATAACTCAACCGCTGGGTGTTAACTCGTAAGGTGCCCCTACCCAAACGGAAAATCACAATGGGCAACACAACACCTAAAACTTATCTCGCCCTAAATAGAAATTTCCGAGCGAATTACACCACTGCCAAAATCAACCCTAAAAAATTTTTTCTTCACACAATCAATCTTACTCCTGCACACGCTGGGAATGGGGTATTAGGGACAAGGATGGGGTTTACTCACACTTCTGAAAAAGAGGGACTCACACCCACACACTCTCTTCCGGGCCCAACTTCTCTGGGGCTTGCAGTCTGTGCTCGCCCCTGGGGTTAGGTCCCAACGAGGCCTTGCAGTGCCCACTTGCCTCTCCCTACACCCCTATTCTTCCTGGGGCCAGGCCCAACGAGGCTTGCAGTGCCCGCTTGCCTCTCCCTGCACCCCTATCCTTCCTAGGGTTAGGTCCTAACGGGGCTTGCAATTCCCGCTTGCCCCTCCCTACACCCCTATTCTTTCCCTGCACGTGGAGTCTTTTTGGGGTGACCTACCCCTGCGTGCCACTCAAACCCTGGGTTTCCTCTGCACGCTCAGAGAAGGGGCCCTTTCTATTCCCAGGAGGCACCTCTTTCGCTCTTTCGCCTTTCGCTTCCTTCCGTTCCTGGCTGGCCCCCTCACGGGAGTCCGAAACCACAGTACTGGGAAGTCCACACTCGCTCCGGGGGTCCGAGCTGCCAGCCCCCCCCGTCTCACTCACACCCTCACTCACACGCCTCCTACTCCCGCCACCAGCCATACTTACCAGTGCTGCTCTGCGTCCTCTGGTCCCACGCTGTCTTCCTATCCGGATGAGACCAGCTATCCCGGAGGCCCACTAGGGCAAGCGGCCGTCTTGTCCCTCACAGTCCTCTTCAAGTGTGGCCAGATCCTGGACGAATTCCCAAGCTGTTAAGGAATGGGCCAGGAGACCAGCTCCTTTGAAAAGGCCTTTATTGAAAGGCCTTTCTTTATTGAAAGACAGCATTGGGTGGGGCCCCGAGGGGTCCCGCACACCGCCACTGCTCCTGATGGACGATGCCGAGGAGATGTTCAGCTTTGCCATATGACAGAGCTGGGGCTTCCGTCCTCAGCGTCGTCCATAGGGAGCGGTGGCGGTGTGCGGAACCCCTCAAGCCCCCCATCTTAGGTTAAAAATGTAAGATATGCCCAAAGTATGTATTCTATCACCATCTTCATGAGGTGTTGGAACCAGGTGNTTTATTTTACTTCTTTTCTTTTGCTCTTATTAAATTGTACTTCTGACTTGGAGTCTCTCACTGGTTTTGCTTTCAAACCAGCACACCGCCACCCAGTGCTGTCTTTCAATAAAGGCCTTTTCACAGGAGCTGGTCTCCTGGCCCATTCCTTAACACTTCTTGTTGTATTAATGGCTAAGTGTT
Source organism: Hylia prasina (assembly GCA_013397195.1). Classification (NCBI taxonomy): domain Eukaryota; kingdom Metazoa; phylum Chordata; class Aves; order Passeriformes; family Sylviidae; genus Hylia; species Hylia prasina. Next base: position 496 of record VYXD01014882.1, on the reverse strand, counting down.
CTCTCCCCCAGTCCAAATTAGAACAATGCATCACCAGAATTTCAGTAAACATGAACTTCAGGCCATTATTATGGTTAAAAGATGATGTGACATTTCACTTGCATAGAAGAAACTCTGCATTTTTGATTAGCAGTGCCAATTCATCAGTGTTTTTTCAATACCATGCAGATATTGATTCTGATAAGATTTTTTTCATTTTTTAAAGTAAAAGGAATAAAAAAAAAAGTTGTGCAGAATGCTCATAGTATTGCATCAGTCAAAGCCACTGTTTTCCCATCAGAAACAAAAAGGATAGGAAAAAAAACCAAACGAAATTTACCCACATTTTGGTTTTACACGGCACCTTTTTTTCATTTTTATGTAAAACACTAAACAAAATCAATATGATCAATATGTCATCTTTCCGGAGTAATGTCATCATGAAACTATACAAGAGGAATACATTTTTGGTTGTGGGAGACAAAAAAAGGTACCAAAAGATGTAAAGAGCTATTTG
>VYXD01014880.1:39913-93799 GCA_013397195.1 Hylia prasina | reverse complement strand
CACCTTATGGGTTCCCTTGATCGAGGGAAGCCAGTGGATACACTCTTTTTGGATTTCAGAAAATCTTTCAGTAGTGTCTCTCCCAGTGTCCTTATGGATAACATGTGCAGCACACAGCTGGATAAACACATGGGGTGAGTGAGCAACTGACTCAGGCACAAGGGCTGATAGTGAAGGGATGACATCAAAGGTCTGGTGACCTGTCATCAGTGGGGTTCCATAGGGCCCCATTCTTGACCTTGTGCTCGTCAACATCTTCATAAACAACCTGCATGCAGGACTGGAAGGGATACTAAGCAAGTTCACAGATGATGTAAAACTGTGAGGAGGTATTGTCTCCATCAAAGGCAAAGAGGGCCTGCAGAGAGACCTCAGCATATTATAGTGCTGAACAATCATCCACCATATGAAATTCAACAAGAGAAAGTGCCAGATTCTGCTCCTGGGATGGGGCAACCCTGGATGTATGGACAGAATGGGGAATGAGATGCTGGAAAGCTGTGCCATGGAAAGTGAACTGGGGGTCCTGGTCAGAGGCAAGTTGAACATGAGGCAGCAGTGCCCTGGCAGCCAGGAGGGCCAAGTGTGTCCTGGGGGGCATCAGGCCCAGCAGTGCCAGCCAGGCAAGGGAGAGGATTGTCCTGCTCTGCTCTGAGCTGGGGCAGCCTCACCTCGAGTGATGGGGGCAGTTTTGGGTGCCACAATATAAGATAAAATGTTATTAGAGAATATCCAAAGGAAGGCAACAAAGATGGTGAATGGCCTTGAGGGGAAACTGTATGAGGAGCAGCTGAGGTCACTTGGGCTGCTGAGCCTGGAGAAAAAGAGACAGTTATAATTTCTTTCTGTGGGGAAGAAGCTGTGCAGGCACTGATCTTTTCTCTCTGGTGATGAGTGATAGGGCTTGAGGGAATGGCCTGAACTTATGTCAGGGGAGGTTTAGGTTGGATATTAGAAAAAGGTTCTTCACTCAGAGGATAGTTGGGCACTACCCAACAGGCTCCCCAGGGAAGTAGGCACAGCACCAAGCCTGACAGAGTTCAGGAAGCATTTGGACAATGCTTTTGGGTGTATGGGGTGACTTGAGTGTGGTTCTGTACAGGACAAGGACTTGGACTTGATGATCCTTATAGGTCCCTTTCAACTCAGCTTATTCTGTGATTCTCTGATTATGTAACATTTGCAGTACCAAAACAGGGTGCCTGTCTGTCCTTCTATGTTAAACAGGAAAATTACCAAATGTATAAAAAATGCTCACTACAAAAAAAAGGGGGGAGATTGAATCCATTACTATTTTCCATATCTAAGATAAAGGAATATTCAAATAAGATAACATGGAAAAGAAATGTGGGCCCTAAATTGGTCTGATTGCTAATTGAACCTATTAGACTAGGAACAGGAAAGTTGTATATGACATAAACTGATCTGATGTTTGGTGACTGATTTATTCGGTGCTTAAACATCTGCAGATGAGTTGATTATACATGGAAGTGTATGGAGTCTTTGAAACTTGTATATGAAATTAGCACTTTTGAGATCTAGCATATTTTTAAAAAAATCATGAAGTAATTCAATATTAACACCAGCAACTTATTACTGAGTATCCAAATAAAAGGCCTAGTATTTTGCTAGGAATTTTAAGGGGGCAGGGCAGGAGGAATAGAGATTCATTTATGTTGGAAAAAATACTCACCATATCTGAAAACCATAAAGTGAGATGAGGGTACATTTTTGGAGGGGGATTCTGGCAGTACTAGAAACTTGACCAACCTTTCAGTTGGTCTTGAGGACCACGAACTTCCCTAGTGACGTTACTCAACCTGTGGAGTCTGTGTTGCCTTGCTAATAAACATCATTGATATAACAGCCTGGGAGAATTGCTCTCTCCTTATTTCACTGAGTAACCTCAGAGAATGGTTTTGAGTGCCCCTCTTCCCCAGAGGGCAGCTCAGACATTGGATGTGTCACCTTTTGTCTCTTGTATCTGTACAGAGATCCAAGGGCCCTTCTGATCTGGCTGAGGGACAGCATTTTCAGAGGCAGCAGTCCTGTCAGATGGAGCCTTTGTCAAACTACATTAATCTGAAATGCCCATATCTATTATTATGATCCAGTTTCTCCTGATAATCGTTCACATAATTGTCATAATTCACAATGAAATGATCTAGTAATGTCATTGTTCGGTTATAAAATGAACTCAGCAGAATAGTAGAATATTCTTAGTAGAGGTGAATAAAGAAGAAATAAGTAGAACAAGTGAGATGCATGAGCCAGATGTGCTCATCATGAAATAAGAAAGTGGAGAGAACATTGTCATATAGGATATATTGATGGCTACTTGGCAAGTCATATGTGATATTAATCCCTTATCTAGAATAGAACATCCAAGGAATGGAAGATACTCTGCTTTTAAAAAAGTTAAATGTTAAATGGTGAGAACATAGCAATTTGAAAATGTATCAATCCACAGTTGTCCCCTGAGCTGGTCATCTCTTTTGCTGAAACACTTTGCTGCTTGAAGGTAGGGATGCTTCAGCTTCCTGCCAGTTCCAGGTCTTCTATAATTTTCCAGATAATGCTAAGAGACAGAAAAATATGCATAAACATAAATATACAAAAGCTGGTTTTCTGCTGTGATTATATTAGGATTAGGTATTGTATAATTTAGGGAATATTTGCCAAATTCAGGCAGAAATGCTGCAGAGCAGGACTGCAAAGCAGAAATGTATCCATTGTTTCATGGATTTAGCTAATACACCTATGGAGACTAAGCTCCTGTCTCACCTCTTTTATGCCCTCAAAATGCTTAAGAAATTGCACAGATCTTTGCATGTTTTTTTCCCAAGAAACTATTCCAGAGAAGCTGTCTAAAGTGTTATATTCAAACTATTTCTTAAATACTTTTGTTCATCAAGGCTGGTTTATTCAAAAATATTCTAGAATAGATTTCCTGTCAGAGAATGCTTCTGCCATTTTAAAAATAAATCTTATTCATATTTAAATTCTTCACATTCCTATATATTTTTGCTCCAAATTTAATTTTACTACAAATTACTAAAAATGATCTTCATGGGTTGTCCGTGATTTTTTTGAAAAAGAACAGATATCAAGTACACTCCCAAGATGGATACTTTTGGTTATGAGGGTGGAAGGCTGGTCCTGAAGTATGTATCCTGCTGCATGTACCCTGGTGCTTCACCACTTCACTGTGTACCACTGTGTCAGTCATCTTCCTCATTACTGCCAGTTTGGAAACAGGTAAGAGCAAACTGAATGAATATTTTCTTAGTGGGGCATATTCATGAAGTGCATGGTTGAGTTGAGGACTCCTGATGCAGTACATCATACTGCTCCTCCTATCATCTTCCACAATGTTCTAAAACACTCAGTCACTCTTTCAGAGAATATATTTTGCTGCATCACACAGAGCACCTGGTTGATAGGTGCTTTTTGAATCACAGTGTTAGGCTATTTGCTAGATCACTCCTCTTCACGTGTTGTGAGAAATAAATGAGAAAAGCTTAGGATCCCAATATGATAACCTGCGTATGTAAAGGTAATGTAGGACCTCCCAATGTGATCTTTCTAAAGAGACAGATAGTTGAACATGATGGCCCAAAAATCAAGTCAAGCCAAAATGAAATTTTTAAACTTTGCTAAGAAGTGCAGCAGATGAAGCCTGTCTCCTTTGCATCATCTCCATTGTCATCTGGAATTTCCTAGCCCCTAGGCTAGTCTAGCTGAAGGTGCAAATTATTGTGTTCTTTGTATGTATCTGAAGGTTTTAAGTGAAAAATAAGTTGAGTTCTGGGCTGCCAGTTACATTTTCAAATGCATCCATCTGATTTTGCTCTGATCCTTGCATTTTCTGTGTTCCTCTTTGCTAAATTTTGGGTTTGGCCAATTAGCAAAGTGTAATTCTTGTCCTTTGTTGTTCCATGGTGAGTCCTTCTGAAGCAAGCATTTTGTTTCCAAGAACTCTGTGAAGGTGTGTGGAAATTTCTGTTTCCAGGTATTTCAGAATTGTGACCATCACCATTAAATGTTTCTCTTTAAATAGAAGATTTATAATTCTTTAGATAGAAGAAGCATTTTAATTTTCGTTTTAGTGTTTAATGCTCAAGGTACCAGCATTGAAACAAAATAGATGGGCTAGTTGAGTTCTAAGCCAGATACTGAAAAAATTGAGTGTTCTTGTATTGCTGTCCTGTCAGCATTTTTTATCCTCACTGACTTGAACTTGCCTCTCTGTATGATTCAATTTTTAATCTAACTTGTCCTGCTATGCTGAGTACAGACTGTGCCAAATTGTCAGTTTTATAAGCGAATCCCTAATGGATATGAAACTGTACCTGCTCTGCCATGTGAACTTGATGGATTAGCAATATAATTTACAAGGTAAGTTGATTTCTGTAGAAATGATACAGGTTTCTATACAGAACAAATGAGCTATGGAGATTTCATGTTTTCAGTACTAGTGTAATTGAATTTATATTTCTGTAATAGTCACCAGTGAATATAAGAGATTTTTCAGACAGTCTTCCTTAAATAATGTCCTCTGCCTTTTACAGTCCAGTGAAATCAGATTTTTTCATAATATAAAAAGCATATTTTAAAAACATTTTTTAAAAAAATGTTTATAACATGCCATTATAAACTTTTTTTAAGGGATTATTGAAGTAGTTGTTGAAGTTGTCTGGAAGAGTATGGGCAATGAAGTCAAAGAAGAAATAAATATTGGAGAAAATTACTGTTGTTTTTCATTAGGACTTCAAATAAAAACTAAAATCTAATGGTCTGTTTTTCAGTTTCTTTTTCAGCTGCCTGTATCTTTCCAAAGTCAAAAAGCCCTGTGTTCCGCAGTGTTCTTTTAATCAAAAGTCACGAACCCACACTAGGGTGAAACAATTAATTTAAGAACCCTGAACATAAAAAGTCTCTTTTTTTTCATTAAATGGAGCTGTAATCTCTGCAGAGTTTAACTGAGCTGCAAAGTTAGTCCATGTAAAAATGCAATAGTGGCATCACGTTCTGAATTTAGTAATGGTGATATTTTAATTTTTGAATTATTCAGGTGATGCAAACCTACTAGTTATTCTAATTGCTCGATTATGCTTTTGAAAGATTCAGTCTCCCACAATGGTTTTTAATCTCACTGATTGATTTATGTTAAATTAATTTATTGTGCCTGTTTTTTGGGATCACTGTTACTGGTAGTACCATGATGAAATGCTAGAGAACATATGTTGCCAGTATCAACAGCAATTCATTAAGTTCAGTGATCTGATTTTTTATTATTTTATTTTTTTTAAGTGGACCTCCTGCAATACTTTGAATAGGGGGATATTGAATGTAATTCTCACATGAGGAATTTATATTTATAGTGGCAGCTAATTAAGTAAGATACGTGAAAAGCTGAGCCTTGATACTTCAGTGAGTAATTACCTCCTCTTCATACTTACATTATTTTAAATTGGGTTGTAAAGTGAATAATTTGTGGATTTACGCACAAATCCAATCCAGCCAGGATAAAGAGATGGATGAATTATTGTATAAACAGCTGGAGGATGTTTCAAGATCGCCAGACCTTGTTCTTGCAGGAGATTTAGTCTGCCAGATATCTGCTGGGAATTCAACACAGTGGAAAAGAGACAGTCTAGGAGATTCTGGGAGTGTATGGAGGAGACCTTGTCACAGCTGGTGAGCGAGCCTGCCAGGGGTGAGGCTCTGGTAAACCTGGTGTTTGCAAACACAGAGGAGCTGGTGGGAGATGTGGTGGTCGGAGGCCGTTGGGGCACAGTGACAATGAAATAACAGAGTTCATAATATTTGGTAAAACAAGGAGGAGCATCAACAAAAGTTCCACTCTGGATTCCTGAAGTGCAGACTTCGGTCTTTTCAAAGGAGTGATTCAGAGAGTACTTTGGGAAACAGCCCTGATAGACAAAGGGGTCCAGGAAGAATAGACATACTTCAAGTAAGAAATCTTGAAGGCACAGGAGCAGACTATCCCTGTGTGTTGAAAGATGAGCTGACAGGTCTGATAATCTTTCAAAAGAATTAAGGGGGGAAAGGAAGGTTTTTCACCTTTGGAAAGAGGGGCAGGAAATATTTAAGGATGTCACTAGATCATGTAGGAATTAAATTAGAGAGATAAAAGCCCAATTAGAACTGAATTTTGCCACTCCTGCGAAGGATAATAAAAAATGTTTTCATAAATAAATAAATGGCAAAAGGTGGGGCAAGGACAACCACCATTCTTTATTGGGCATGCGGTGGAATATAGGGACAGTGACTCCACCACCTTCCTTGGCAGCTCATGCTGCCAGACTGTCAAGAGCAGGACTACTCCCTGCTATTACTTTTTTACGTGGGTACAAATGATGCTGCAAGCCAAAAAGTGGGTAGGATCAAGGAAGACTATAAAGCCCTGGTGAGGCAGGTGAAAAATATTGGTCCCTAAGTCATGTCCTCATCTATCCTACTGGTTAGAGAAACAGTAGGACAGCCAGAAATAAATAATGCAGATCATCATCTTGTTTTGTGGCTGGCACTATCTAGAAGGTTTTGGCTTTTATGACAGTGAGTTGTGCTTCAATGACTGGCCTGTTAAGGAGGCGTAGGATCTACCTGTCTAAAAAGGGCAAGGGAATCTTTGGCAGCAGGGTGGCCAGTTTGGCGAGATGGGTTTTAAACTAAAGGTCTTGAGAGGTGAGATCCACAGTGGTACTGCTCATGCCCTTGCTTCCTCCTGGGGAATAGGTAATACAAACCAGGGCAGCAACAAATGTTCCTTGACTGCCTCTCAAGATGAGGATCGTAGGCCAAGGATTGAATTTCAAATTCATCTTCAAATATAACTATTGAAATAGTATCATCCTTGGCTGATAGATCTCATAGACTCCAGCCTACTTCTTTTTAAGTGATCTTCATGTTGTGAGCTACAAGATCAAACTAAAATGTTTCCCTTTAACAGCTGCTATTGATTGTTAATTGTATTCCAGATGAAAAAATAGAAAACAAAAGCAGTTTATTATCATTTGGGAAGCCAATGCGTGTCTTGCCTGTTAGCATTACAGTCTAAGATTCCTGTTTCTCATAACAGACTCCTGTAAATTTTCTGGATTTTGGCAGTACCTTTCTTGCCATTCCTCTCTTGTACTTTAAGTAGCCTTAATACAGACAATTCAGATTGATTCTGTGAGGCTTGTTCACCTTCAAGAACTATTTTGGTCAGGTGATGCAAACCTACTAGTTGATTGTCACTGGAAATAGATGCATCTCTCAAACTGTACTTCTGAAGCATATTATACATACAGTCTGGCACTTTGTAACTTAAAAGTCTCATCACTTTAATGAAAAGTACAGAAGGTAATAAACAAATTCTTGCAACGTGTATTAAAATTTTTAATGAATAGTGCAAAATTTTGGTTTGCTACTATGAAAAAGCACTAATTTCTGGATGTCCAGAAAATGTTCAGAGTAAAAAAAAAATAAACAAAACCAAACCCGAAAACTAGTACAGACTTTCATAACCATTCTACATTTATACTGTAATTTCAAAAGTTCTGTCAAGCATGCATAGGTATTTTGCAAATACAAAAAAAACCACAGGAACTTTTTGCCAAGCTGAGTTATAATAGATGCTATGAATTACTTTTTTTTTTTCTTCTTTAGCTCAGTATTATGCTGTAAAATGTAAACCTTGTGAGTGACAGCCTTCACGCCCTGGAGTGGAGCAACAACTAGTGAAAGGATATTGAAAGCATAACAGAAGCAAATGTAGACCAAATGCAAAACTATCCATTTCACCCTAATGAAAGGCTGGAATGAGTCATTAAGGTTGCTTATTGTTGTTGTCATCTGTCCATCAAAACATTTTCTTCTCTTTCCTTCCCATCACCACAACTTTGGGATAAACTCAGTTTTCCCATCAGAAAATACCAAAACTCAGTTTTCCCTTAAGAAAATACCAATGTTATCTCATATATAGACAAAATATCTCCTCTTTGATTTTTCTTTTTAGTCTCACTAATGCCTGCATCAAGATGTCTGACTGTGTATTCCTTGTGTATTCTAGATTGTATATTCTCTAACATTTAGAGAACCCTTGCCTTTGTTTACAATGTGCTGTTTATATTGACTGCAAGGTGTATATATTGGTTTCGATGGCCAGGACTGTTAATGTGTGTTTTTCCTTGTGTATTTCAGCAGCTGTTGGTCATACTAAGATGGGTGATTTTTTCATGACTGGCCGGTATAAGCTTTAGGTAAAACAAGAATTTAAGTTTTGCTTAACTCATGTTTTTTCTTCAGATACTGGGAGTAACTCTTCAAAGAAATTACTTTCTGTATGAATAGAAAGAGGAAAGGGAAAATAATTTTAATTTTTAAGTAATAGAAAAATTCTAGCAAATCAAGTGTGCCTCTGATGCCTTTAGGAGTAGAGAAATGGTAGTACTGCTATGGGTTTGGTCAAATTAACATTAGTGGAGTATTAGTGGACTGTTACTGTGAGTTAGTATAGTTTATATGAAATATTGGTAGTTCCAGTATAGGTTTAGTGTAAGATTTATTTACCAAAAAAAATTAAATAGAATCATAATTTAAGAAACACATTCCAATTTTTATTGAATTCCTTTTTTACAATAAAATATGTACACAGCATGCATTAGTGAATTTGGCCAAAGAAGTCACAATTCTTTAAAGTGTTTCTGACACCTGATGGTTTCTAGTTCTGTATTCTTTGAAGAAAAAAAAGCTGCTATTTTCTCACATATCTTAGCACTGTCAGTTTTCATGTGGGGGCAAGTGATTTCTGTGAGAAAGCCAAATGCAATTAGGACATAACTGATTCAGTCATGTTCTTGAATTCACATTCTTGTTCCTGCTCTATTATTCTATGAAGGTCTACTGCATGAAGACAGGTACATGTAGGTACTGAAAAATACTCTAAGAGAGCTTTTAGGAAGGGCATGAGGTTTTAGAATAAAGGGTTTAAACTAACAAAGGGTACATTTGTATTGGATACTAGGAACAAGTTCTTGACTGTGAAGGTGGTAAGGCATTGGAACAGGCTGCCTGGAGAAGTTGTGGTTGCTCCCTCCCTCTGAGTAACCGGGTCTAGTGCGAGTGTCTCTGTCTTTAAATATAGAAGGACTATATCTATCTGTCTGTCTATATCTTCCCTAAAATATCATTCTCCCTCTTAACTTCTTGTGCCAGTTTAAATCAAATCAATCTGATTTTGTACAGAGCAGGCTTAAGGTTGGGGAGAAAAATTGTGCAAGCGAGAAAGCATGATGATGTTACTGACAGAATGGCTTGCCCTTCAGAAGGTAGTCCTGACTTTCAATCTCCTCTCCCAGAACAGAAATTTAAAGTAAGCTGGAGGAGACAGCTAAAAACAGAGAGAAGATTCCAGGATGTGGGCAACTGCTTTCCTTCCCCCACACAACTTCTGCAAAAGGAGCTGGTGTTGGTGGTCCTTGTTGACTGGTCCTTGGGGCAGGATCTGCGGGGTAGAGCTCTGGAACTGGAATCCCTTGTGCAGACCCTGTGGATGAGCCGTGATGTCTCTCTTTGTGGGTGATGGTGTTATGAAAAGAAGTTGCTGTGATTGTAGCCACATGCTGAACTTTTGAAATGATTCTGTGAAAGCCAAAGGCTCAGTGAGTTCTGACACTGTCAGTGTTGGATAGGGGTGCAGCTGTGCTTGGATTGCAGAGGCAGGAGATAGTCCTCAGGGCAAGTGAGAAGGTCTGTGCTTTTATCTTTACTTTGGAAGAACAGCAGTAGCATGAACTGAGAGCAGGTACCTTCGAGGGTGGATGGCAGATCTGAAGGATTTGGAAGGCCCCTCATGAGGCTGCAATGTGCTTTAGTGTGCAAGGTCTAAATTCAGCCTTTATGCCAAAGGAAATTCCTGTGTGTCGTAGGTAATCTAAGTCTTATTTTGTCTAGTTATTACTGCTAATTGTAGCAAGAATTCTGCTGTGTTTCCTCTAGTTCTTAAGTAAAATCTTCTATTTGCAAGTGCAAATTTAAGCTTGTGGTGTGACCACAAAACAAACTACCTTGGTATATTCTAGGTCTTTTTTAGCTAAATTAGTTTACTAATTAGAGCATGAAAAGACATGAAGGCTGGGGGGAAAAGTTTTCTTTCTAAATAAAACTTATGATCTCATCAAGAAAAATGCAAATACATGCAGTTACATGTTTGAAAAACTTTTTAAAAATTATTACTAGTGCAATAAGCTTTGGACCCATTTAAGCAAAAAGCTGTCTTCTTCCTGAGACTTAAGTGTTTGTACAAATTATATGCCTTCATACCTAAAAGAACAAGTTAAAATGTGCTCCTAAAATGCAGCATGTTAAAATGACCCTTTTCCAAGGTGCTTTATCTCACTAGAGGAGATGAAGAGAATTTACAATCTCTCTTCTCTTCCTTGAAAGTCTGTGGTGTTCCAGTGAATAAAAGCACGCTGTGCTTTGCAATTACTGTGTTTTGAAAAACACTGAAGCAACTATTTGATATAATTGATATTTGCTGTCTTCAACAGTCTACCTTCAATATTTGCATTTATAAAGATGTACTAAATCCAGCACAGATTTGTGAAGAAGCCTGTGGAAAGCTTCTTCATAAATAAATGTATTTTTACATGAATAGAAAAAGGAGCTCCTCTTCAGGTTTCTAGACTGGGAAATGGCTATTGTAGCAGATCAAAGCTTTGCTTAGTCTGTTCAATTATTGAAACACTTTGGGTCCAGTCTTTCTCTGGAGCATAGAATAAATTCTGCAGTCTGACTACTTTAAAGAAATATAATGAAAATTAATACCTCCCTCCAGAACCTCCCCCTTCAAAATAACCCCAACAAAAACCCTCCAAACAACAAACACATAAAGCCCCCTGCACTCAAACAAAACCAAAACAAATAGACAAAAAACCCACAACAGACAATCACAGAGAAATTCTTTGAAAATAAATAGTATGCAAGCTACTAAAATGAGAAAATGTCCGTTCCCTTCTTCAGGATTAAGACTTAGTATAGAAAATAGATTTTAATAGTGGATTAGTTTTATGTTTTTGCACATACATTGTTCCTATTGTCCCTAAAACTTGACATGTGATAGATGAAAGATTAACAATTCTGATTCTGGAGCTTTTAAGAACAATTAAAATTGTTTTTAAAACTATTAAACAACACACATAGATTTCAAAAGTCACTGTGGTACTTAAAGACACCTGAGAATGTTTACAGCAAATTCCAGAAGTACCTGCCTGATAACATAAGAAACAGTCCTGTGTAGTGCATTTTGTATAACTCTGTATAACACAGGTGACTATAGCAAGACACTTAATAATTAGCATTAACCTATTTGTTAATATTAGCATGTTGTTGTTAATATCTTCCTCAAGAGAAACTTAACATCCCTGCACCTCTGCAGGCAGAAGAGCTGAATGTCAGACAGGTGTCCTTAGAATTTACAAACCCACACTGTATCTGAAGTGGGCACCTCTTGTACTTCCTTCGACAAGAGACAAATTACCAGATCCAAAGGAAGAGCCTCGCCTGTCTTCTTCCTTTCCTCTGCGTAATACCATGCTATCTATAATGGCCTTCTGTGGTCAAAGCTGCACTCAAAAGTACACAGAATTTTGCACTTTAATACAGAGATTAAGATCTGGTATCAGATTGATTTAGAGGAATTATCTTCATGAATTTTATATTACTTCTAACATTTTTTTTGGTCCCTTTCTGTTTACTGGCTATGTCCCTGCTTTCATCCTCTTTATTGAGGTTATTATGAAAGGCGAATTGTGAAGGTTAACTGAAATGTTTTCATGGTGGTCATGTCTTTAATGCATTGAAGAAGACAGCTTTAGAATAAGGGTCAGAGTATAATCCTCTTTATAAAGTCAAGGGATGCGAAGGTGCACCTTAGGTGAATGAGATTATTTCTGCTGTCTGAGATGTTTGTTAAAACAACTGTTTCCAGAAATGGTTCAAGTTTATAAACAGTGTCTTGTGGTGAACATGATCTAGTCTACAACACGGTGTACACGATACTATAAACCTACTCAAACTTCTCTACTTTTAGTTCCTTTAGTATTCATTCTGGTTATTGTGGTTTAGTACAGACTTCTCTTTTTTCAGTATGGCATTTTTTGTAGAAGTGTCACCTGTTTTGCCACTTTCTGGACCTCCTTCCTCTCTTAACTTAGGATTCTGTTATAGCCCAATATTTGTAATAACACTTTCAGTTGGCATATAAAATGTACCCTCAGCCATAACATGTGTGAATAGTATTTTTGAATAGTGGAAAAGAGACCTGCACAAACACAGAAACTGCATGTGCTTGTATTTGGTGGTTAAAATAAGAGGTGTAAACCAGTCTCAGTTCTCAGGAGTCTGCTTACACCAAATTATTTTCTTCAGTAAGTGCATTGCGTCAGCACTGCAAATGTAAGCCAAGATAGTTCTGTTCTTCACGGAGCTTTTTGTTAAAATCCACTTGCACTTGGTAAGATGACAGCCATTAAGGAAACTTCCCACTCTGACCATTCACAAGACTCTGTGGCAGTCACACTCCTGGTGCTGGAGATTTCAGCTGCTGGGACCGAGGCCCCTTTCACAGCCGGCTGCTCCAGTGAGCCGGCTGGAGCCCTGCTTGGCTCCCCCCATACACTCCACTCACTTGCAGTCAAACCAGGTTTCCTTGTTGGTTCGACGCCAGGTTTCCCATAGGAAATGTTCATATCTCTAGTTCTATAAAATAATTTATTCACAGTAACACAAAATTGGCTCGAGCTGTTGCCTCTTGGAGGAGTGTGAGCAAAGGAATCTCTGGGCTTTTACAGTCCAAGTGCCTGTGAGTTTTCTGCTCCTGCTCTGTCTCTGTGTCCATTCATCTGGCCACCAGTGTTTGGTCCCTTTGTTATGCAGAGCACTGGCAGTGCATGGCGTCTCGTCTCTCTGGACTCCCATCCAGAGCTCAGCCTGCATCTCAGTCAGTAGCTTGAAATGGCAACTTGCAAAAAGCTTCAATTTCAAAAGCTACACCACATATGTTCCTTAACAGTACTCCCTTAGTTATACCTACCTAATTATATACCTACCTAATTATTTGGTTATACTTACCTAATTATATAACTATCAGTGGATAGTTTCTCATTTACATAACTTATTTCAAAATCCTTAATTGTTTTTCAAAACAGGTAAGATGTAAGACCTTGTACAACATTCTCTTCTATGATATCTTTAATGGGTCATTAGTTAACAAAAACTGCGACTATTACAAAGAAGAAATCATCAGAAGTGTATATATATGTTTTACCCTGGTTTGTATCCTCTGCTTTTCTGCACCGACTTTAACCTCATCTTCATGCATCAGATACTGGGAGTTGCAGTAGGGTTACAAAGCATTTATTGATGTATTTCAAAATTGTGAGTTTTAAAAAGGAGAATCCGTGATGTTCAAGATTGTGTTTATAGAACTAGAATTTCTAGTAATATAATTTCTCCTTTGGGGGAATGTTGGAGAGGATGAGGCAGGAAAGCACTACAAATATGATTGCCTGGCAAGAGATCCTAATAGCATAAAATCTGCAGGAGAAATAGAATTGAAAGCAAGTTTTGAGATGTAAATGCAAAACTGGAAAACAGTGATTAAGCAATACACCTAGCAGACAAAGGGATGCCAGGTGTCCAAGGTGGAGGGGCCCTGCCAAGGTGGCAGGGAAAAGGTAACTAGAAACTAACTTCTAAGGCTTTGGAATGTAGCGCGGTATGGTAATTTAGTGGTCCTCATAGGCTGTGTGTAAATTCTGTAGGTTTTGTATCTTGTACCAGATTGGTTAGTGTAAATTAGAACATTCAGTAAAGAAGAAGATTTAATGTATTGTAACTGTGAGTTTCGCTCTCTTGCTCGCTTGCTCTCTTGCTCTGCGCTCTCCTCGGGCACGCTTCAGCTGTGGCTGGCAGCTGGAAGCTCCCGTACCCCACGACCTGGGCAATAAACCACGTTGCAAGAGCTGCCCTGACATTCAGAGATCTCTGTCTCTCCTTGCCGTCCTTAGTGCCGACATTCTTACAGGGGAATATAATAAAATCAATAAATTCTATATAGTGCTTGGATTAGGGTTTATTCTTTACCAGGAGTACCATTTCCATGAACATTTCCACAGCCTTTATTGTGTTATCTCTAGGTATTTTACTCAGCTGAGCTAGGAGATATATGTTGTAGGTGGCAGGAACAGAGACAGATTTCAAATAAAATAAGTGCTTCTTATTGTGGAAAGAGTAAGTACTTAATCTGAGTTTGTGTTGTTGCATGTTAACTGTGGTTTCCACTTCTGTTACTAAAGGGCAGACTGACTTTTTCAGGTCTTCAGGACAAAATCCTGTGACTTGTGCTGCCAGAGGAAAACCTATGGGTCTGACCATCAAATCCACCTGCAAAAAGTTAGCTCTTCAATTACAGGAAGAAAGCTGTAATTTCCATACGATAGCTGAAGTAAATCTAAAGAGCTGTGGTAGCATGTCTGTCATGCTGCTACCAAAATAGACTTCTTCTGCCATGAGAGATATTATAGTAGGGAGTAGAAATACACAGGAGAGATCTGCCCAAAGGAAATTACAAGAAAAACAGTAAGTATGTTGTAAGTACTCCAAGCCAGAGGGCAGGAAGAAAAAACCCCAAGGAAATAGGATGTGAATTCGGCCAGGAATGTTGTCAGATCTTTCAGATAATGAGATTGTCATTATCTGAACGATAATGTGTAAAACTGTGAAAAAAAGTATTAACCAAGTTTGCATGATGACTGTGAGCCACAAGAATGTCTTAATGGGGAATGTAAAAAGTGCAAGTATTGTCCTGAATTTGCTCCTCCCATTTACATGTCACGGTAGAGTTTTAGACATCATCAAAGAGCAATGTAAAAAATAATAATTTTTAGGCCTGTGGTGCCTTTATATGTGTGTTAGCATGCATTGTTAATCTGTGCTGAGTTCTGAGCTCCTGATATTGGAACCAGGGTGTTCATGGCTGGCAAGGGGTTTTTGCATGGTGTAGCATTGGCTGTAGGGATACTGAGTGGATTGCCTGGTTTATACAGCAAGGTAGTAGTGCAACCAAAATCACTGAAAGATCTATTTGGTTGTTTCACAGACGTGATTGGAACCGATTTTGCAATAAAGATCTAGAATGGGTTTAAATATATGTATTCCAGGAGGGGCTGGAGGAATAATTCTAGGAGTTGAGAATAAATACTGTATCATTTTCCACTCTCCATGAGCAAGGAAACTAAATTCCTAATTACCTAAATGGTAATCTTAAAATATAATAAATAAGTAGCACTCCATTAACTTTCATCACTGCCCTGTTTAGACTGAAGTTTTAACTATCAAAATGCATTTTGTATTTGGGTGATTCAGCTGTGCTTTAAAGGAATAGATGCTCTTTTTTTTATGAAAAAAAGTGTTTCAGTATGCTTTCATTTTGAGATACCTGGGACATGTGACTCTTTTTAGAGTGCATCTGCTTGCAGTGTGAATTTTGGTGTAGGGTACGTATTTTTGAGTTTGAGCAAAAATTAATTTTGTCTTCAGCAGGAATATGCCATTGCATTACCCCCTTGTCTCTTTTGTAAACTGCTTATACATTAGTGTTACATGAAGATGTGAAAAGATTATGCCTGGTGGAAATGACAGGAACTACATTTCCGTTTGAATTAAAGCAGAAATTTGCTGTGGAGGTAAATTTTTCTATAAGTTCTATTTATCTGCTCCCTTTCTGCAAGCAGTGGAGGCATACAATTGCTATTAGCTTCATTTTCTCATAGTGGCAAATGTCAGATGTGATTTCAGGATGACTCTTCAGAATTTAGTACATCTGTACAGATCACAGGAAAAATTGTATGGAATTAAAAATAAGACAGGGTGATTTCAGTTTATTAAGTTTTGAAATTGTTCCACCAGTATTGAATTGCTATAAATACTACCTTTTGCTAAATTAAAAAACAAACAAACAAAAAATGTACATGTAAGTTGATGTTTCAAGTTGGCAANTGTGCAGCCTGAAAAATTGCTCTGCTGCACACAGAACAGCCCTGGCACTGCTAAATTTGCTTGTGATGAGAAGAAGAGTTCATCAGCAGTGACAGTATCTCCATTCTGTGAAATTAAAAAAAAAAAAAAGCTATCCCATTAAACAGAGTTCTCGAGTTGAAAGAAATGCAGTACATATCTTTTTAATAATAATGCAGCATGCTTGTATCCTACTAATCAAGCATTGCAGTGTTAAAATTGCTTTCTTTTCACCAACTAAAAATTATTTTCCCCTTATCATACCAATGCTATCAAGACCTATCTCATTAANGTGATTTCAGTTTATTAAGTTTTGAAATTGTTCCACCAGTATTGAATTGCTATAAATACTACCTTTTGCTAAATTAAAAAACAAACAAACAAAAAATGTACATGTAAGTTGATGTTTCAAGTTGGCAAAACTTATTAATTTATGAAATACTACATACCAGTTCTCCTCAAGAATTTAAAGCACTGTGTCTTAAAATTAATAGTGGAATCTTAAACGCAATACAGTCTAAACCAAATAGCAAACAAGCCAGTATGAAAACCTTTATTGAACAGCCAAGGTCACTTTTGCATTAAAACTGTTTATATGAGAATGAAGTGTGCTGTCACTAGGTAAGAACCAGAGACATTCATCAAGGTGGAAGGAAATTTGCTTTAGTAAGTTAATTCACCTCTATTATTCACAAAAATATGTCACAGTTTTGGTGCCATTATTTCTAGTTAACTATTGTCACTAATGGTTTTCCTTGCCAGTGTGTCTCTTGGNCCTATCTCATTAATTCGATATTAATTTAGAATGTTAAATCAGAAAGTAGCAGCATGAAACTCTTGTAGAGAGCATTTTTAATTTGAATGGTGCAGCAAATTCTAGGAAGCTGGATGCTAATCATGAGGATAGTTTTCTGAAGAAAAATAGCGACACTGGTGTGTAAGTGGAGCAACTGAAATAAATTGTTCCAATCTTTCAGGTGAATATACAATGCTTTACTCAGATTAATAGGTTGAGGTATATTTAACCACAGTTTGTTATTTCTTGGTATAAGTAATGAACTTTTTCAGGCGATTGTTTCCAAAGTGAAGTAATCTACCTGAAATGCGCACATGGATTCTGCAGAAAGTGTTTTTATTTTGTGAACTTCATCAGAAAACGCACATTTTGAGCACACTTTCTCAGTGTCACACTTCCATTATGTGCAGTTTAATTTTTCATAGCAAAATGCTGCGAGACATGGTTTACCTTCCAAATAACAGATCCCTTTATCCATAGTAACGGGGTTTCAAAATAACTAAATTTTCAAAACTTTTTTTAATGTAACAATACATAATCATTTGTCTTTAGAAACTAAGAAAAGAAGCATATTGTGAAGATTAAAGAAAAAGAAACCAATGACTCACTGTTTTGGGTAGTGTCAACACTGTGTGTATGCTGGTAGTGTGGAGTTCATGGTATAATACATCTTTATCCAAGCATCCGTCAGAGCACTCTGGGTGGTGTTTTTCAGTCCATACACATTTTCTTTGCCCCTTTGCTAGCATGGAAGAGAAATAATGAGTGGCTTTGGGACAAGTTCTCCACATGAAGGCCCAGGAGAGTGATGGCTGGAACTGACTAGATGGTGGAGAGTTAAGGAGGCATCAGTCAAAAGGGGCATACCTTTGTTCTCCAAAAAACACCTTTGCTTTTGCTCTATGGAAAATATGTGAGGGTCTTTGAAAATACCTTTAAATGAGAACAGCAATGTATGTGATACTTAAAAATGAGTTAATTGTTTTCCAGAGCTGCAGTCAGGGAGATAGAAAATGTTGCTATTCCTTTTATGGACCCTCTCACAACAGTAATTTGAGTGCTCTGTCTTTCATATGCGAAGTAAAGGAGAATTACCCCTCTGCTTGCAGTGGTCAAAAATGAGGCACAGAGGGATTAAATTAGGTGGGTATGGGCAGTACTTGGTATGTGAAACCACAAAAGCTATGCAGATCCTTCCAAAACTACAGTTTCTTCGTTAGGAGAGTGATTTTGTTAGGTGTTCTTTTTTCTTTATGAGTGATTTAAAAATATATTATTACTATTTTATTACCTTTTTTAAACTTTGAAGTGAATGCCAGAAGGATATTTAACTCCACCGTTTTCAAATTTAAAACACAGATAAAATTACAAAAAGGTTGTAATACTGACCAAGACTAGTGTGCAGGTTCGCTGCTATGTGTATGAGATAATTAGTTCCACCAAATCCTTCTTCTTTCCAGAAAGATGCTGTTGAGAGAAGACGTGGTGTTTCATTGCAGTCATTAGTGATGCTTACTAAATCAGTTATTTAAATGTTTTAAATATGAACTACTGAAAAAAGTGGCTTTCCCATTTGGCTCTAGTCTGCTGTGTGTTTTCTTGAATCCATAAAGCTGAAACGACTGCAAAATGTAAAAGATACACAGAAATTTTAAGAAAAGACATTTCACTTTCCATATTCAAGTTTCAAGTTAAATTGAAGCAAGATTTATGTTACTTTCATTCTGAGTAGCTGCAGTTTGCAGCAGTAGTCAAATGATATTTGGGCAGAACTGTTGCTACCAGCTGGAGATGAGCAGTATTGCTGAGCAGTTGCCAGCTCAGAAAGCTAACTCAGATTTGCAGCACTAGGGAAGTTCATCTTAGAAGCAGTTTAGTGTTGATTTACTGGTAGTGATACTATTGCTGTATTACTTTAAAATTAATTCAAAATAATTCAAATGCCATGTTTTGATATGCTTCCTGAAATGTAAAATATAAATTTGTCATATAATTTAAATAAAAAACTAATTCTGGATAACCCAGGTTATGTAAAATGTGTTTATATGTATTTATATAAATAATTAGGATTAATAATATAGAAATTTAAAATAGGTATATTTTAATATTGTTTTCTGTTGTGAAAACATGTATTATTTAAGTCTAAAGACAATCATTAAAGATTTTTTTTTCAAGTGAATGATGTACATGGCATTTATGTTGACTTCAGGTATTTGTCTCATTTTGAAATGTAGACAGCTAATTGTTCATCTTTGATTTAGATGTGACACCTCTCTCTGGTTCCTAATTGAATTATTTTTTGTCTGCCATGTTTGACATCATTTGCTGTGTAACTCTGCTCTCTTCAGGCAAGTGAGAGAATTTTTTTGTGTGATAGCGCAAGTTTTTCTTGAGGTGACAGAAATGGTAGCTGCCAGAAATTAGAATAGTGCTGCATCTCTCTGAGACGTAGTCTTTAGGAAAAGCAAGAAAAAGGAAATGCAGATACTATTTTAATGCCTAGCAATTCAATAATTTTAGGAATTTAGGGTCTGATTTTGGCGGGGGAAAAAAGTATGTAATTTTTTGTCTTTTCAGTGTTATTTTCATCCCCCTTGAGGCTGCTTCTTTCTCCTTTTACTTTGTGCATTCATCACATGTTTGTGAGTGCAAGTGCATGTGTGCTTGCAAAAATGTACTCAGACAAACTATGTAAGTTCCAGTAATCTTAAAACCAAAATTGCACAGAAGTGCTCAGTCTTTTTCCTTGTCTTGGAAATGGAATAATTCTGCAATAATTCTCCTGAAAGTCAGATCTAATTTGTTTCATGATGGCTTGAATTTATTATGCTTTTTTCATTTTTGAAGAAGATAATAATTGAGATTTTTGAGAGTGTGGGTAACTTGCTTTCTACAAGTGCATGTAGAAAGCCAGCTTCATGTTTGTGAAGTCATTCACACTATGGCTTGATGTGCCCTTGAAAGTAATGGGTTTCTTCACAGAGAAGGATTGAAATGTGCAGGGAACAGTTACAACTTTTATGGGCATTGCAGCATAAATGCAAAGCATGTATATAAGCTTATTTTGAAATATTCAGAGTTTATCTTGGTGTCTTGGACACACTCTTCCCTTAAGGGGTGGAGAGGATGGTAGTTCTGAATGCCAGCTGCAGCACTGCCATATCAGGGCAACCAGAAGTGGAAGGCAAAACACTGCATTGAGGAAAGGCAGCTAAGGTCAGCATATACTTTATTTACTATGACATTTCTAAGCAATAGAAAATCCTAGGATGGATGAGGTTTGCAGGGACTTTTGGAGGCAGAACAATCAAACCTCTTGCTCTGAGCAAGATTGCTTGGCACAATGTCAGAGTGGGTTTCAGGTGTCTTCCGAGGCACTCCCTGGGCAACCTATTCCAGTGTTTGGCCAGGGCAAAGTGGTTCATTCTTGGTAGCAAAACTGGTCAGATAGAAACACAGCTTTTTCTAACACAGTTTTGAGTATTAGAAATCTGGGATTCATCCTCTTAGTGACCAGCTGCTTGTTGGTCACTCAGAGGATCCTTCCTGTAATCAAGTGCCCCAAACATCAGGTAAATAGAGCTTTTATCATACACACTGATTCCATATTCATCAGCTATGCCTTGTTACTTGATGCATATTTATTACTTTATTTTACGTATTGCAACCCTTGTCAAATGTCAAATGTTATATGGTCCTTCTCAGGTCTTCTGTGGTGGTCTTCAATGTCCAGTGTCCTTTTTAGGTGGCTTTTCCACAACCTCAGCTTTTGAGTTAGTACATTATTGCTGTTTTGCATAACTTCTGCTTTGTCAGCCTTGCAGAGCTGAGGTGGCATCCTGCTTACACTTTGCATAACTCCTGTTTGCCTACGCTCCAAGGCTGTGCTGTTCTGTATGACTGTCCTTATGAGAGTAAAATGCTGTTCTGCTCTGCTGTTCTGCTCTACTCTTCTTATCAAGTCTCCCCTTTTCTTGAAACTAAATTCCTTAAGGCAAGAGGTCTATTAATATCTTACACTATAAAATTTAATTTTATAGTGTAAAGCGTTACAACAGCTGAATCATGATGCAAGCTAAAACACAGCAATTATTATGGTGACAATTACAAACATGTTTTAACCAAGGCCAGCTGGGTAACCATGCAGTAGGATTTCTTCAGATCATCAGGAAGTGTCATCTTGAGCTGTGCATTATCAAATTTGTGTTTGTTTCCCAATTTCCTGGGCATCTTTAGACACTCTACCACTTTGATAAATGTATACAGAGCAACTGGTGTTAATGACAGTGCATACTTCTTGTGATATCAAGAGAAGTTCTAGTGCCATTTGTTTTTGTAAAGCAACTTGTGACAGGCTGTTAACTTCTTTCTGCAATGCATTAATGACATCTATTTTGTGATTTTCTATATATATTTTATGGTAGCATAGAAGTCCACTATTGTCTTTTCTAGTTCACTTACTCCTAGCCAGGATAAAAACCACTGTACAAAAGTATAAAATTTTGTTGGTCGCACAGTTACAGCATTTAAGGTTCATTTTGTACAGTCCAAATAGCTTCTTATCCATAGCCTTGGGCACCTGGTCTTTATCAATTATTGTTGTGTTAGGGACTAAGGCTTTGAAAGTACAAATGCCTTTCCAGCCTAGGGGCAACATTTTACAGGCTTTATTCCCACATATCCAATACCACCCTGTTCCATTTTTTACCAGCCAAGGATGATTTACTTTGTCTAATATTAAGTGTTTGAATGCATTGTGTGTGATTTCCAGCAGAAGTTCCAATTTCATCAGTACAATCTAGTGTCTGCTCCTTTGTCGGGGTTATATCTTTGCACATGTGTACGATCGTAAGAGATGTTGGTAGATACTTGCACACAGACTAGTTTGTCTACTTCTTGGTAAAAGGAAGTGTTCACCCAGTAACTGGCATTAATTTCTTCTGGAACTGGAATTGCCATAAATTTCCATAAATGTTTAATGGTTTCATCAAAAACCTGTTCACAACCCCACAGAAACTGGTTGAGGCAATATACTCCTAAGGATAAAAAGAATAGTAAAAGTAAGAAAATTACTTCCTTTATTCCTTGAAAAACTTAGTCTGAATCCCTGTGCTGGCAATTTGTTTTTTGTAGGTAACCCACTGTATTTGGAAGAAACAACTGTAAACCCCAGAAGGATTTGGCATGATTGCAGCAGTTGTTTTTCACAGAAGAAAACATTTAATTTTTGATTTTTAATTTATCACAATAAAATAAGGGAGTTTAATTTGTGATAAAATAAGGGAGTATAATGACATGGGATAAAGATGGAGAGGACAATTCATAGCAGAAGTGGTAAAGAAGCTGCAGTTTTTTTTCTTGAAAAATAGGTTTGTAATCTTAGTGGGAAAATTGAGAATTTGGTTTTATTTTCCTTTTTGCTGTACTACCTTAGGCTTTGCAAGTGGTGCTGCAGAAGTAATTTAAATTCATAAATGTCAGCAAACTCTTGCTCCTAAATCAGAACATGGAGGCAGATGGAAAGAGGAGCAACTTGATGGGAACTCTTCTGTTTGTTTTTTTTTTTTTGCTGCCAGATATTCTTTGTCTCTCTTTCACTGTTGTGGAACCAGTGAGCATGCCAGTGTGCCTTTTGGCCAGAATTTTATGTATGGCAGCAAAGGTTAATATGCTAGGGCTTGAAGATATGACTCTGAAACAACAAGAATAAACCAGATATTGCCTTTATTTTGTGTCTTCCTTCATGATTTAGCTTTAGTATTACTTTAGAAAGATTAAAGAATTGAGTAGGAAGAAAGAGATAAAACTTGTTTCCTGCTGAAATGGTATAGCACTTGCTACATGTTCTGAGATATTTCTGTCATGCAATCTTTTTTTCTTGCAGAGGACCCATAATCACATAATAAAATATTAATAGCACTACTCTTAAAAGATTTAGCTCCTAGCATGAGCATATGTAAATATAGTCTTCAGAGTGTGTAACAGATGTACTGTGAATGTATAATTGATTTTAATTTTTCTAGTCTTAAGATTAAATATGGTGTTACAAGCATGTGCTCTAATTGGATTCTACTTACAGAGAGATGTGTTGAAAACTATTTTGCAAAAGCTTCTATATACGAAGAAATATAATCACTCTACTTTTGTATTTTAGACAATAATGTATTTATTGTTCATGCACTCCAGAGGTTCTGGAGAGTTCCTTGCACTCTGACTTCCTTTATTGTATTTTTTTAGGACACATTTTATACAAATAACTAATCTAAGAATGTTTGCCCTGGCATACAGAACTACAGATGCATTTAATGTCTTTATGATTATTTCCCTGCCACACCTTCCCCCAAAACTCTGTGGAAAAAAACCACTTAGTTTGCAATGTACTGCAGTAGAGCACAAAATCTTAGTTAATGTATGTTTATTCAATGCATACATTATAACTATTGAATCAACACAGGATTTGAGGACGCTGGTAATTACTAGTCCAAATAATACTATAAGGTCTATCTTTGTGGTTTTCTTACTTATTTTGCTTTAATGGTTCAGGACTAGATAGGAATGTAATTAGAACTGTAGTTCTTAAAATCATCAAGTAGTTTGGGTTGGAAGGGACCTTGAAGATGATCAGTTTCCAACCCCTTTATATCAAAGAATTATTTTTTCAACCAGTTTGGCTTTCTGGTTGATTTTGGTTTGTTGTTGGGTGTTTTTTTGGTTTTTTGTTTTTTGTTTTTTTTCTTTTTTAAAGGAATCCTGGTAATTGTCATACTGATGGAACAGGGCAGATTCCTTGATGTTGGGTAGTAGCTCTGAGGTGGGAGAGTGGGTGTGGTCTTTCCTTAGAGCTGTAGGATGATGTTATATACATAATACCTTACATGAAACTTTTAGTAACATTAACTATTGCATTCTTATTTTTTTCCTCCCCAGAGAACAAGTTCATTTGGAAGTAGTAATGCAGATTTCCCCCCTGGGGACCCCGGAATATACCTGTTGGAAGTTAATCTAAGAAGAGGACAGAATCTAGCTGCACGGGACCGTGGAGGTAAGTGAGCTGGTAAACACTGCCGAATGATTGGGAAGTTGCATGTTGTTTGGGTAAATTTATATGTGGGTATTAAAATTAAAATGCCCTGGGAAATATAACTAGTGACTGCCCACCAGCTGGATGTGACACCATTCACCCCCAGGCTCTGGGCCCAGCCATCCAGCCAGTTTTTAACCCACTGAAGAGTGCACCTGCCTAAGCCATGGGCTGCCAGCTTCTCCAGGATAATGCCATGGGAGACCGTGTCAAAGGCTCTGCTGGAGTCCAGGTACACAACATCCACAGCCTTTCCATCGTCCACCAGGCAGTTCACTTAGTCATGAAATAGGATCAGGTTGGTCAAACAGGACCTGCCTTTCTTCAACCACGGTTGGCTGGGCCTCATCACTTGATTGTCCTATGTGTGCTGTGTGATCACACTCAAGAGAATCTGATTCATAACCTTCCCAGGAACCAAGGTCAGGCTGACAGCCTGCAGTTCTCTGGATCCACTTTCCAGCCCTTCCTATGGATGGGCAGCATGTTGGCTAATCCCCAGTCATCTGGAACGTGATAATAAGTAAATGATGGAGAGCAGCTTGGCAAGCTCTTCCACCAGCTCCCTAAGTACTCTTGGGTAAATCCCATCTGGCCCCGTAGACTTATGACTGTCCAAATGGCTTCACAAGTCACGAATTCCTCTCACATTCTGCTCCCCACCCCTGTCTACCAGCTGGGCTTGTTTTCCTGAGAATAACTGGTCTTACTGGTCTTACTGTTACACTGACCAAGGCAATGAAGGCGTTAAGTACCTCAGCCTTGTTCTCAGCCTTGGTGTCAGAGTTGCCCCCTGCATTCAAAAAAGGATTGAGCTTTTACTTCGCCTTCCCTTTTATAAAAAACCTTTTTATTTTCTTTCAAAGAGGTGGTCGGATTGAGTTGTAGCTGAGCTTTATTCTTTTATATTTTCTCTTTACACAACCTAATGACATCCTTTTACTCTTCTTTAGTTGCCTGCCCTTTCTTTCAAAGGTCATAAACCCCATTTTTTTTTTCCCCTGAGTTCCAGTAAAAGTTTCCTGTTGACAAGGCTTCCCTGACTGCTCATCTCCCAGCACATAGGGACATTTCACTTTTGAATCTGTAAGATTTTCTTCTTAAACTATATCCAGCCTTCCTGGACTCCTTTACTTCCCAGCAGACTCTCTGAACCAATTCCAGAGCAAGCCAAAGTCCACCCTCCAGAAGTGCAAGGCAGAGGTTTTGTTGACCGTTCCTTACTTCACCAAGAATTAAAAATGCTATCACTATGCCCACCATATTCTGACCACCATCTCTCTCACCTTTCCCTTCTCTATTCACAGATAGCAGGTCTAGTGGACCTGAGAGGTCCCCTTGCCAGCTGTGGCAGGAAATTCCACACACTCTAAGAATCTCCTAGATTGCCTCCTCTCTGCTGTGTTGAGTTTCCAGCAGACATCCAGACAGTTAAACTCTGCCACAAAAGCAAGAACTGGCAATCGTGAAACATCACCTATAGCCACCTATAGAATGCTTCATCCAGCTCTTCAGTGGTTGAGTGGTCTATGAAAGACTCTCACCAGGATGTCTGCTTTGTTGCCTTTTCCCCTGAATCTTACCCACAAGCACTCAAACTTACCATCACTAATCCTTGAGCTGTATACAGCTGAAAGACTCCCTAATGTGCAGAGCCACCCCATTAGCTCTTCTTCCTCGCCCAACCCTTCTGAAGAGCTTCTAAACATCCACTGCAGCACTCCAGTCAAAAAAGTCATTCTACCATGTTTTCTGTAATGGTGACTTGTGTCACAGCTTTTCTCCTGCAGAATGGGCTCCAGTTCCTCCTGTTTGTTATGCCTTCTGGGGTCATCTTCTTTCGCTACGTTATCAATTTCAACCCAGATGCTTGCCTGCTGCCCCTGGGCTCATCTTTAGTGAACCTGGGCTTATCCCCTTCACCCTTCAAACCTAGTTTACAGCCCTCTTAATAAACCCTTCCAATTCACAAGCTAGAATCATTTCTCCTCTTTTAGATATTCCAAAGCTGTCAAGCAAAGACTGATTTTTCCCTCTCTTGTCTTTTAACTCAATGCCACTCACACCTTAACCATGCAGAAGTTCCTGGTACAGTGAAGGGATGCTTCACTGCCAAACTGTCTACATGAAGGTCAAGGCTTAACAGAATTCCTGAGGTTGCAGAGTGGTCCCAAGGAGCAGGGGGGTGGGCACACCATAGCATAGTGTTCCATATTAAAAATATTCTTCACGTTACACAAAATTAATTTAAATACTTGATCTTTGACTTCCGTCACCACTACTTGAATAACTAAGGAACAAGTTAGTTGTGCTAGACAAAACATTTTTATGCCACTGAAATTCTGCCTCAGAGATTACAGGTGTGAATGACTCTAACACCGAGAGACCACAGTTTTCCACTGCTGTAGTTATTTGAAATGGGGAGGCATTCACTTCAGGTAAAGAGTACTGACATCTTGTGGCTGGATGAAGTAATGCAGAGAATGCCGCTCATAACCCTTTTAATTCATAATCAGGAGAGCACGTTGCAATTTTAAGAAAAGCTATTTCTTTTGGATGTATTTCATATATTGCATCACAGTGGACACAAATGCAGCCTTCTGAAATCTTCTGGTCTCTTGAAAAACCCTAAAAGTTAAAGGGAAAAAAAAATAAATCTTGTCTTATAATTTTGCTGCTGTTGTTACTCAAGCTAGAGTTACTGTTTATTTTAGTATAGTCTTTGATCAATTAGTCTCACATGCACTCCTGCAAGTCTATGTGTCCACCCAAGACTCCTCCTCTCACAGGTGGTTCAGTCCTTGTGACACTTCTGCATACATGCCCCATGCAATGGCATTTATATGTCATATTTAACGTTTTCCTTATACCCGTCAGGGTTGTTTTTCTGATCACACTTAATTGTAACTCAGTTATTTAAGAGGCTCTGTCCAGTGCTCCCTGGTGAGTAGGTGATTGTTGCAGGAGGCATGTTAAGGACTTTGTCGACATACTTTAGAGTTAATTTTCTCATCGTGAGTGCTGTAGGAAGTGAGTCTATATGGAAAAGAAAAGCCTGGACAAAATGAAGTCATTGAAGACTTTCACTACTGATGTCAGTGGAGTATGCGTATTTTCAAAGGCACAACATAATTAGGTTAATATTTTACAGGAGTAATTTTAACTTTATAATCAATTTTTGTTGTTGCATTAAGATAAAATACTAGCCCTAATAAGGACATAATTCTGTAAACTAAAACCAGTACTGCCAGTATTTCATGTGTGACTTTGAGAATGGATTGCAAACAACAGAAAATGATGCAAGCATCCATTTGATGTTAATGGAGTCAATTAACTGAGTATTGACACCCTGTAAAGTAATAGATTGTGACAATAAAGAATTCTTTTCATCTGATGCTGTTTTGAATTCGACTATCTATAGAAATTATATTTAGTTCTGTTTATTTAGTCTCCATTTACTTACTGTATTGCACAGATACAATTAACAGTATATATCTGTGTCTTTACCAGGAACGAGCGATCCATATGTCAAGTTCAAACTTGAAGGAAAAGAAGTATTTAGAAGTAAAACAGTACATAAGAACCTCAATCCTGTGTGGGAAGAAAAAGCTTGCATTCTTATAGATAACCTAAGAGAACCATTGTATATAAAGGTAAGACACCAGCTTACATATGTCTGATAATTTACAACAAACTATTTATTGAAAGAATTCAGGTTTTGTGATTTTCTGTATATGGAAAAATTTATTGTGCAATAGTAAAGACTAAAGACTATTTGGAGTGAAAATTATTTACGTTTTGTCTGTAGAATGATGATGTCAACATTTTTAAAGCGGCAAAAGCATTTTTGTTTGCTTCAGGTCCTAATTGTTTTTTATTTCTTTAATGTGATCTTAGCAGAAGAACAGAGCAAGTAAACTGTATTTCATGATCCATTTTATTTATGAAAATATCATTGCATAATGATGATATGAAGCATGATCTGTCCCATTAAAAGCAATTCACTGCTGAGGCCAGTTTTTGAGAATTTATTGAGATATGTGCCTCTAAAACTTCTCCTAAAATTTCTAATTTTTCTGTTTCTATGGAACACAGTGAGTTTGTGTCTATCTTTCATATAATTTTCTGCTCTTACAATTTTTACATTGTAGCTCTCCCTAGTAAATCACAGGTATGGATGATTTTTTCATATTAGAGGCACCAATTATTTTGAAATAACAGATTGCTTGAGTTTAGATCCAAAAGTGGCCAACAGTGTCCTGACTAATACACAGCTGTGCCACTAGTATGTGATGTTAATATTGGAATGGAAACTAGAAAAACCATGATGATTGTTTAATACCCACAGAAGAGAAGGGCGCTTTTCTGGCCCTGGTAGGTTATGGTGATCCATATGCAAAAGTGATTCTTAGTTGTGTAAAACAAAGTAGATAAAAATTATGCTACCAAAATTGTATGTAGAAAAACTGTAATCCTAGGTTTCAAAATAAAACATGCGTACATTGAAAATACTTGAGGAAGTGCGAAAACTTGACTTACTATTATAATTCTCTAAAGGTTGATCTGAAATTACATATTTTAGATTAGTATCCATCTTAATCTAAAATTCATGACAGATTTTTTAACTGAAATGTCAACTCGTAGATCTTTTTAGTAGAGCAGTGCCACTTAAACATCCTTTAAGTATTAATCAGTATAATGTTTCATGTTGCTCAGATAAAGTGCATCATTACTTGAAGAGCTAAAAGCTAATTAGAATCCTCAAATGGCATTCTCCTGCCTTTATTATGTTTAGTGACTCATAAGGAATGAACAGGTGAAAGAGAGAGGAAGATGCAAAGACTTGCAATGTAGCCACCTGTTTTAGTTGATTTCTGCCAAGTACCATCCCTGCAGTAGAGTGTGTAATTTTTTTCCCCTAGGAAAAGTGTGTCAAGTGATACGTCTATCATGGTTGTATTTTGAACACACTGTGTGAAGTGTTTTAGGTTTTAGAGCTCATTCAGATATTTTTAAACATGATTGAATTTTACTAAGTCAGATAAAAATACTTACTTGGTATTCTTACCACAATAATTTGTAGAGGGAGAGAGAGGGAGAAAACACCTTTGATTTTGCACCATGAACTGAGATTTCATCATTTGTTTTCTTTTCCCACTGGAATGACTAACAGATACAGAAAATGCAAGGGTGAACACGCAGGTAGATCAATTCATAGGAGAGACTTGTGCTCACATATTTGTATCCAACCCACTGAGTTGTGCAGCTGCGCCGTAGCCTTTGGGTCACAGGATTTCTATTACTACTGTTTTAACCCTGTCCATATTAAGGTATTTGTAGAAGAAGAACTGCTTTGCCTCCTGGAAGAGTTTCTGTAGTACAATAGTAGAAGTACTTATATCAGAGTTGAAGACTTGAACCTAGTTGTGTCACATTCTCAATTTTCTCCTTTCAGTTTACAGGGTGTTCACAAGTCTCACTCTTACTTACCTGAAGATATGTTCAGGAATAAATCTCATGTTCACCCAAAAAAGTTAATTTACCTTAAGAGTTGATTTTGATAAATGTTCTTTTCCATTTTTTTGCATTTTTTTATATTTGTGTTGCAAAATTTCTGTGTTGCTGTCCTTCTTTTTTGTTTATTTCCCTGCAAAAGCTGCCTCCAGATCATTTGCTATTCTTTCTTCAGAC
The DNA here is from genome assembly GCA_013397195.1 of Hylia prasina. Lineage (NCBI taxonomy): Eukaryota > Metazoa > Chordata > Aves > Passeriformes > Sylviidae > Hylia > Hylia prasina. The sequence goes on along the minus strand of VYXD01014880.1, from coordinate 64,142 downwards.
TTGGGAAGTCATAACCCATCTCAAATAATACCATCTGATGTACTGACCAGATTCCTGTCTGGATGTCAGTAAATTTATCAAGGTATTTTCTCTTCTAGGTAGCAAATTAGGAGGCAGAGTCCTCATGGGATGGTATTATTTGTCATTGTTTCCTTACACATATCCATTCAGTTTTAATCCTAGGTTGTAATGTTTCTAACCCTTGAAAGTTGCATAGCCTTCAAAATGTACAATTATATTATTTCAAATACTGACACAAGTGTTATAATAAAACTGAAAGCACTTCTCATAATCATATCCTGCCCTCCTGCTTCCACTTTGCAAGATTCATAATGGAATCAATATATAGGAAATCAATGATTCTGCTTAACTTTATGTATTGTTTTGATCTTCCTTCTTTCAATGACTATGTTTATAAAAATATTTCTTTCTTTTTTATAAAATTGCTGTCATTTACATGCATAGTCTAGTAGTAGAATACACCTATATGATGCAGTCTGACTTATAAACAAACTTATAAAGTTTCAAACTTGATTGTCTGGCCAGGAGTTTTCAGGTTACTTTTGGTAATCCTGATTCAACAAGTGAGAGACGTGAAGGTATGGCTCTGGAAAAAAGAGTTTCAAGAATGATTCATAGTCAGAAAAGCTCTAAAGAAAGAAGGATTTCTAGTGCTAAAAAATGCTCTTGTGCATCATAGGTATTCGATTATGACTTTGGACTTCAAGATGACTTCATTGGTTCGGCTTTTTTGGATCTCACATCGTTGGACTTAAACAGGTATGGCACAAATAAGCCTATGGAATATTTATATATATTTATCTGCTAATACCATGTTTGTGGAGTTGTAAGTAAAACATTATACTAGAAAATAAACCTACACAGCATAAACTAACCAAAGAAAACCACTTATGTTTAAGAAAATATATCATGAATGCTAATTTATTAGTTGATTATGCACAATTTCACAGTGTTTATGGAGAAGTTTGTTTTAAAACCGCTTTAATCTTGTTTTCATATTAGCTTCATTCACAGCATTACTCCCTAATGTTTGAATTTTTTTCTGTTTTTTAATCCATTAATGTTACATTTTTGATTTAATTATTTCAGTACATGTAATACGGTACTTAATACAGAGTAAAAGTATTTAGTATTTTTATAGGCACTTAGCAGAAATACTTAAAAGTAGAAATAAAGGAAGTTTGTGCCACTGTTTTCTAAGTAGGTTTGTATTAATTCAGACACCTTCAATTCTTATGGTTGAGAAATTTTGTTATCTGAGAGGCTGAAGTCCAAGTAAATGCATAGATTTTGTCTCCTAGGCAAACAGATGTTACCTTGAGTCTGAAGGATCCTCATTACCCTGACCATGATCTGGGAAGTATATTCCTGTCGGTTCTGTTGGCTCCAGGAGACCAGCGAGAAACGGTAATTTTAAGTATTTTAATAAATGCCATCAGTCCTGTGATTGGTCTCTGGTTGGATGACATTAAGCGCAAGAGTAAGTCTCAAATTATGAGATTAATTTGACTTTTCTAATTCTTAAGATGACACTGAACAATATTTCTGGTATAGTGCAGCATATTTCACCTGAGTTGAATCCTCTCTTTTATGGTTAGTAATAACGGATTCAGATAGACCAGGTGAAGTCAGTTGTAAGTGAATGGTGCTGATTAATATGGAAGATCAGTAAACCATTAGTTAAAGAATTTTGGACCTAGTCTGTGTTTCTAGATAAGACTATTTGAATCCTATTCTATGTGGAAAATAAAGTTGAAAAATGTAATGTTCCTGGGTTTTGGCAACTAATGTTAGAGGATTATTTGATGCTTTTCAATTTTTTGAATTTACATTTCAATTACAAAATCGTATGATTTTCTGAGTTTATTGTAATTCCTTCATCAGTCTTCCTTTTCTGAGCTGCATAGTTGTAAGTGAAAATAGTTTCCAGGTTTCTAGATACTCTTAGTTGTGACAAAGTCTTTCTATTATATTTTACAAGCTTTTGTGACTTTTGACTTGAGCAGTAGAAGTACAACTATGGCAGAAATAGAAGAGATGATTCTCACTGTGAGAGGTCATAAAATAATATGGATTCCTTTCACCTCAGATAGGCTATAGGGAAGCATTTGAAGCTTGCAGCTAAAAAGCTGTTTTCAAATTAAAGGAAGAAGTGCTACTAAGCAATGGAACCTGTGGAAGTGGGGCAGTGCTTTGTTGGATTTTTTATCCAAGAAATCTTTCTAGAAATCTTTCTTTCTTTGGAGCTTTCTTTCCCACACCATGAGCCACCACTGTGCAGTAACAAATCTCAGAACGTTTACTCACAAACGTTACCCAGGCACTTGAACACAGAGACACATGCACTCAACCCTTCCCTGCTGCTTCAACACAGCCAGATTTCCAGAATCTTCTAGGAAGAAGATGGTTCTCTGTGCCCAGAACTCATCCAGGAGGTATTGTGGCATTTACCAGAAGAGCCAGGGTTATAAACCCCCAATTTTTGCAGGCCTTCAGCTCTAATGGACCAGCATTGTAAATCACAACCATGGGCTATGATCACTCATGCATCACAGAAGCCACGGGTGGTGGTACCTTTTTCTGTCTTCTACTATCTCTTCTTTTCTCTTTTGAATTTTCCTCTCCTAAGTTGATCATACACACCAAGACAGCTATATACCCCTTTTCCAATCTGTTACCCTTCCTTTTTTCCAGTTACAGTTTTAAAGCACTTATTCTAATAAAATTTTTTGTTATATTGCTTATTTAGCAATATTTTGGTTTAATCCACCCCTAAGGATCCATGAATAATGAAACTGTTTGCCCTGCCTCAGGGACAGGTTGCAGCAGAGGCCAAGAAAAAGCATTACTCTCATGAAAATGTCCATGGATATGGTCAGCCGTATGTTTTTTGTAAGATAATACCTGTTTCTGTATGCTGCAGTGAGACATCCTGTCTATGCACTTGCATTGGCAGATTCTACTAGTGTTCTTTTTACACTTTTCTCCCTGGTAATATCAAATAGCCTAGTGAGTTGATTATTGGAACTAGGTCTGGTATGTAGTAATGCAAAGATGTAGAATTTTGAAAATGATTTTATCCTCTGTTAATTTTCTTCATGAGGTTCTGTATGCATTTAATAGAAATAATGGAATATGGTGGTAATGTCCATCTAGCTTATATAAGCAGTGTATTTTTCTTTTTTTCAGCTATATGTTTGTCCACATAACTCAGAATTCTGTCTTACAAATTTACACCACAAGTATCTTTGTTACTTAAATTAAGAAATTAATTCAATTTTTGATTTTTTTTGCATTTGGGTATGACCAGCACTTTTCAGTCAGGTGGTATTTGCCCTGTTTTTCCAAGTTGCTTTGGCACTATCCTGCCATAATCCTAAATCATGCAGCCCTGAAACACTGTATTTTTGTGTGGTATACCATTATGTAGACAGCACATTTATTTCCTTTCTTCATCATACAAAGAGGGTAGCTACTGTGCTGCCCCATGCTGTCTGCTATTATACCGAGTGCTCTAGAAAATTAGAGGTGAGAACATGAAATGAAGACACTACAGTGTAACATGTTTTTCACATGTTCATAAATTTGCAAGTGAATGTTGAAAGGATTGAGAGACAGTAGAGCTCCTGGTAAGCAACTTTTTTATTATCCAACTGACTGGTTGTAATAGGATGAAGAATTTGGTTTATTACATATTTCTTATTAGCTTTTTAAAATCTAGTTCAAGTCACCAAATTTTTTTCCCGTTTAAACTGTTACATGGAACTTCAGTCTGAAAATGCCTGAGATTCCAATTAAGAATCAAATGACTAATCTGAAGCTTAATATTTATTATTGGAAACCAGCCTTCCCAAGATGTGGATCACAGATCAGGTCTGGCGAAGTTGCAATAAAATCAGAGAATTTGTGTCACAATGCAGGGAAGATGACCTACAAAATTAATGTGGAATTGCTCTATGTTTAATGTGTTAGGTGTTTAATAGTTCAAGACTCAATTAGTTTTTTTCAGTTACTACATGAACTTATTTATTTATTAGATTTTATTTACTCTCTAATGAGCAGGTATATACAAAATTTATCACTCCAGTTGAACTGTCATCTTTGGCTATTTTTGAAAAGTTCTGTAACAATGAAGATATTTTTATTGAAATGAATATTATTGAGGGCAATAAATTTTCAAATGTTATGTTAGTGGATCAATACTAATTCTTGTCCACTCTTCAAAATGTGCAATATAAAAAGCAGCAATGAAAGCAGCTCCCACATTCCCAGTCTGTGTAGCACGCTGTTTGGATGATTGATGCTCCCCCTCTACTTGGATACCTCTATGCAGATAATAATTTGAGTTTAGTTGAAATATATAGATAAAAACCTGAGCACTTTTAAGTATGCATTAATGACTGATGCGTAGAAGACACAGATACACCGTCTCTTCACATCTTGTGCAGTTTTTTTCCCCGTCATTGCAAATTTTCTTAAATCTTGTTGGTTTGATATTCCTATATTGCACACATTTCAAAAATAGATTTTCTCCTCAATAGGTTTTATTTTACTCAGGTGATAACTCATACATTGCTTGCAACTAAGAGTTGCAAGTACTAATGTAATTAGGGTAATATTTTACCACTTTACACAACTTGCATGTTGTTACACATAAATGATGTTAAATGGTTAAATTGTAAAGCTGAAGATTAGGGAAATTACCTGGAAGTATTTAAATTGCAAGTCCTATAATTCCATATGTTTAAAATAAGTGTGTTTGTTAAGACCATGGAGGAAATAAAAAAGCAGAACAGTTTCAAAAGAAGAAGTGCTTGCTTTCCCACATAGCCACAGAAACCATGTAGTATATTGATCCCGTATTTTGGGCAGGTCTCTAGCCATATTTCAAATTGAGCCCTTTTAAACAAGTCTTGCTGTTTGTAGCGTGTTGTTTGGTAAGTTTTTCGTGTGGATTATACTTTCCAAAGAGATCCTTGCACTGCCTGAACTGCTGCAAGGCTGTTCTGGAGGTCATGCATTGATGTGCAGATTAAGGAAAAGTCTTCTGAGGATGTGTTGTTGTAGGATAGATCTCACAGAGCATTTTATTGGTGTTTCAAAATAATATAGCTGTATGCTACAGGAAAATGCATCCTGTCATGCTGCCTAATATTGATGCTACTGGAGGATAAGAAGTTCCAAGTGCAAGTTTGAAGTTAAATGGGACAAATTCAGGGGCCTAGTTGTATATTGTCATCTGTCTGTGAGTGAGGTATTATTGCAAATGATTTTAAAAATAAGCAGCCAGTTTGACACAGAAATAGATTGTTTTGTTTTGGATGAAGACTTGAGGTATGAAAATGAATGATAGAGATACTTGGTCCACGTGGGAACATTTTTTTCCTTATCTTCCTAAAAATTCTGTTGAAATTCAGATTTTATATATACTGACTGATGAGGTGATCTTGAGAGTTATAGCTGGAAAGCCCAATTTCCTCAGATTATAACATTACATTTTGGGATTTAAGAATACATATATGTTCCTATAACTGTATGTAAAACTATACTACACTGACTATGAAAGAGGAGTATTTATTTTTGAGTCCTGGGGGACTGTGAAAAACAATGCTTAAGTAGTTTACAATTCTGCTCTTTCAGTAGAGGATATTGGACCAATTTCAATCATAAATGGATTCAGTAAACCAGTTCAATAAATAAGGGCACATTATTTGGTTTTTATGGTACATTTTGTTTGAAGAAAATGTAGAAATAGCCTGAAGTTACATACCATTCAATACTATTTAAGAGTATGGGCAGATAAATCAAAATTTCTAGAAAATCTTGTTTGTATCTTTGCCATTTGCTACCTGGTGCTTGTCCTAAAGGCATAAAAATGTGAACAGTTAAAGTAATAATCTTGTAATGTCTCATTCAAACCATGTACATAAATAGAAGCACAGCATATCTAAAGTTATGAGAAGTCCTATGCTTTTGATTTTTGACATGTTCTGATTTGTGAACAATCATAAAATGTGAATCAAAATTGATTAATGAATTATTTTTATGTGACTGTAAAGATTAGAAAGGTTTTAGTATTCAAGAAAGCTTAATCTATTTCCAGCCTAATACAGTAAGTTGCGGTAGCACTAGTCCCAACAATTAACTTGTGTTTGCTTTGTTCTGTTTAGAAGTACTTATCCTTTACATTAATGCAGCATTTCAGTTTTACTGCTTTGAGAAGATGGATAGCTTAGCTAACCAGTGTAAACTAAGAGAATGTAAAATAAATAAATATGAGAGAAGCGTGTGTATATAAAAATGTGAAAACCTGTGAACTCTAAAGATTTGTAAATTTTAACTCTATTCATTAAAAATAATGTGGTTATTATGTACTTTCTGTATTTTTCATTAATTTCTCCTTTTGATGATCAGTTTAAAAGAAGTCAAAAGTAGCAATTACTTGGGTTGTTTTTTAGACCTGCTCCGACAAAGCTTGTCTTGTTACTTTAATTCTGACAGTGTTTATTATTTCCTTTTTGGGTTCATGTGGTGCTGTGTGTGCTAGTGTGCTTTGCTGATTTCATGCATGTGTATGGGCTTCCTGCTGATTCTGTTTGGTGTTGTAGTCATGGGTGCAACAATGCGAGTTTTTCTGGTTCTTTTTCCATTAGCATTCAGTACACAGATTCCACCACTGGGAAACCTGCAGTAAGCAAGTTCTTCAGAGCTGCATGTTGCTCATGTCTTCACTACCACAGCTGTGTTCCCTACCTGGGTCTTAACAGGCAGTTTACAGCTACAGGAAATGACAAACTTTAGCTTGATAAGAAGCGTTGTCTTGGGACCAGCAGAGACCTAACACACAAAGAAAATGGAAAAAAAAAGAAACATATGAGTTCTACTTGGATATTGTTATTTATTGAGAGTTCAAGGCATTGATTTTTTTCCTAAAATAATCTATTTCAAATTATGCTTAGGGTTTTTTTTGCTTCATATGATAGTAATATTAATGTGCTGTCAGTTTGCTTGTTGTCTTAAATCAACCATGCATTATTATTTTTTATTTGTTTATTTGCCAGAGGGACATTAACATCATTGAGAAAAACTCCAGCAATAGACTCAGAGCATGGAATATTTTCAGATGAAATAGTTCCACGTAGATCATCCATCCTGATCCGCCCTATGCTATATATTTATTTTATTGGCTTTTAAGGATGGTTATTATGGCTTCAGCTTATCTTGCTTTAGCTGATAATGATGCCAATGCACTCAACGTGGGTGGTCGTATCTTTCTGTAGCTACTACTCAAAATGAGCCCCTCAGAGCTAAGAATCATCGAGTGGTTTGGAACAAACCTTAAAGATCATTCAGTTCTACTCAACCTCTTCCACTAGATAAGGCTGCTCAGGGCCCCATCCAACCTGGCCTGGGACACTTGCAGCAATGGGGCAGCCACAACGTCCTTAGGTGACAAATTCCAAGGCTTCATCACCCTCACGGTGAAGAATTTCTTTCTAGTATTTAATCTAAACCTGTGTAGTTAATTCAGCTGTTAGGATTTACTCTATTCCTTGCTCACGGCCTGGTCTGAAGAGCAGTGAAGCTGAGTCTGTGCTCTGACCTATAGCTGTATAGGATTCAGGAATGACAAGGAAGGGAGGAACCATGCTTGTTGGACAGGACCCAGGAATTCAGATTTTCTTCAGGGTGTGCTGTGGGCCTCAAGCTGTTTCATTCTTACATGCCTGTCCTACAAAAATGGGTTAAATGGCATTCTCCAGCTTAATAAAACATTTAGTATCTTTTCCAAAGCCACAGTGCTACAATTACTATTAATTTACTGCAGAGTGCTTAGGATTTAACTGTCCGTAGCAATTTAAAAAGCTTCCTCAGTGGCTAGTTATTTTTCTTCTCACAAAAAAACTATGCCTATTTGAAAAAAATCTGGGTATTTTGGAAATAAAGCCCCACATATTTTTTCTCATTTAAATATAAATGAGAAAAGTATAAGTATAAAGTATAATTTAATTTCTTAACAAAGAAAATATTTTCATTACATAATTTATTTCCATTATCTGAAAAAGCCAGTGGTTTTGAAATGGTTAATAAAAAAATTAAAATTATGTTTGTTTTATACAACAAAAGTTTCAATAGAAATTTATGCCCTTTGATTTATTCCTGCTCAGTGTCAATAACAGGTTGCTAAATCCTATTAAGCAGTATAAACTAATTTTTTTCATTTCCACAGAAATGCTTTAAGCAACGTGTTCACAGATAAAACTTCCACAACCTACTTGACCAGAATGTCTCTTTTATTTAATGATTAGGTATCTGTCTTGGATGCTTTGTCTCCTAGCAGTGCCAAGGTTTTACAGATTGTTTAGGTAATGAGATGGGAAAATCTAGCTTTTTGAAAGAGTGAAAAAGGAACTTTTTTTTTCCTATTTCATGTATGTAATTATCAAACCAAAGAACTATATTTATTGCTGTGGAATGAACAAGTGGTGGTAACCTTAAGGAATTTGTAATCGATTCCTGTCATCAGAGGAGTCTCATGCAGGTTTTCTTTTTTGTGGCTACACCTGTGAGCAAAACAGTGGTATCCAAAAAAATTTGAGTACTTTATTATTAAATAATAAATAAATAAATAAATAAATATTCAAGTATCAGTCAGAATTGAAATCACTATCCATAAGGGCACATTTATTTAATTTCATTTTTTAATCTAGTTCTTTCTGTCTTTTCTCTTTTCTTTCTTACAAGTTTATGTACTGCATTGTCTCCAGAAATGAGACACTAATACTGCCCAGAAAAGTATGCCTGGATGCGGGGCTTCTGCTTGTCCAGATTTATTTCAGCCTTGTGTGTATCTGTTGCTGGAGTGTACATATTGCTGCTTCTGTTGTAGTGGTGGTTAAATGTGAATTGCCCTGTTTGAGACTGCTGGGCTCCTTTTCTATATTGTGGAGAAAAGGTAATAAAAATGCTCTATTTTATTTTCAGACAATGCTAATGAGGAAGAGTTGGAAAAGATCAAGTAAGGTAACTTTGCAACTTTTAGCATGTGGTCTTCCAACTTTTGGTGGGGTTTTTTTTGTTTGTTTGTTTGTTTTTTTAGAACAACTATGATTTGTTGCCAAGCATGCCATATAGGAGCGGAAACTTCTGGCGCCAGATTTGTTGCCCTTCCAAATGTGTTCTAATGACAGTGGTTTTTTTGTTTCATTAGATAAATATCATGGTACAGTTCAGCTTTTACTGTAATCATAAAACCTTTCAGCTCTGTCACAGCACTTTAACCTATCTTGAAGTCATCTAGTAATTCTTGTAAGTGGCCAGCATTTCCTGATTCCTTTTCTAAAACCTTTAATTTTTCAAGTACACAATTTCCTTTATTAATGTGAACAAAGAATTCATGCCAAAGAGTACCTTTCATTTTCCTGTTACTTACTTCTCCTACTGATTTGAGCTTTTGTGTGCAAAGTTTTCACAGTGAACCTTCTTGAAGACAAGTTTCCCCTGTCACTGATTGTGCACAGGTGACAGTCATAGCCAGGCTTTACAAGAGCATAGTGGACTCCACTTTATAGAGCTCTTTAGAGCTCTTCATACTTTTCCCGTCTTAGGAGTTATGGATATGATAAAAAAGGAGCAGTGTATGCTGTTTTCCACAAGAGAAAGACTGAGAGTTTGACTGTAGTGACTGTAGTGGAAGACAACAAATATACAACCTTTTTTCATCTCTCTGTATTGTTAAAAAGAGTGTATTTACTGCCTAAAGTGTGTGAATTGAAATTTTTCAGAGACTTGAGCTAGAGAGGTCAATAGAAGTTGCCATATAAAGGTGTTAAAAGGAGAAAAAACATAGCTATGTGGAGTGATTAGCTTATTTTGTTATTTACTCTTCTAGCATATTGATGCACAACTTAAAACAGTTTATTAATAAAACAGTGTTGTATATGGCAAATATTTGCACTTTTTTAGACCTATTTATATTTTTAACCTTAGAACATAAAAGAGAGCAGTGTTCCTAATTTGCGGGTTATGGATGCGTTTTTCACAGAGTCTGCTTCCTTCATGAAGGAAGGACTGACAGTACTCAGTCTGTTTCCTTCGTGAAATTCATGAAGCTAAGATACTTGGTGAAGTGATGCTATGGAGTTTTTTGATTCTTACGTGGTTCATGTAACTTCCTGCAAGATGTAAGATCTTCAAACTGAAGAGATAAAGAAGAGCTGTGAGAGTGTTGAGGGGTAGAACTGTTTTGCATCATGAAAGTGATGTGTTAACTCCTGATGTACTGACTGTATTGGGTCACAGTTTGTACCCATTGGAAACTGACAAAAGTGTGAGCTTCAATAATCTTGAATGAGCAGTGCAGTGTGGGAGTTGGGAATCCTTTAAAGATCTTCAAGTGAGTTATTTGTCCCTGTTCTGCTTTGTTACATTAATTGGATAACATTTCGTTCAGTAGTTGGCATTTTTGCAACCTGGCATATCAGAATATTTGGCAAAAAGTGAATATATGGTTTAAACATTGCACTTTTTCTATGGTTATCTTAGGTGAAGTAATATTTTAACCTAGAGGTGTAATGCATATCTTATATGCATTGTTGTATTTATGATTTATATACAGAAGTATGTCAGTTAAAACACAGGAGGTAATTTGCCTTGTGGGTCTATTCCAACATTTCAAATCTTCAGTCTGCTCTCAGCAAAACAGTTTAAAAAATCTTCTCTTTACAAAGAATTAATTCAAAAGACTTGCTGTTCTCTGGGGTGCCGGGTAATCAATATTAAATAAGATTCTTACTTCATTTGCAGATAAAAAAAGGGTGTCTAATCCTGTTAGATAATAGAGAAAGTGCCATTTTTGAGATAGTTCTTCTTCAGGAAGTGTTTGTCTTATGCTTCTGAGAGCTGAGAAAAAAAGCAGATTATTAGAATTTTTTAAAGGTACTATTGTAAAATTTCCTAAATCTAATTTTATATCTGTCTAGAGACTTTATGTATGTCTCTAACAAATTAATTTGTTTTTACATGTTAGCCCTGTTCTTCACTTTTAAAAGTTTGTCCTTGAAGCCTACCTTTTTTGTAGCATAGGCAGCTTGAAATTAAGATGTACCAATGCAGACCACTATGGTGTTGCTTATGTTCATGAACTGCATGTCTAGCTCATGTTTTCCTATGCGACTATAACTACTTAAACAAAGCTATTTCAGTGAAGGCAATACCTTTTAGCCAAAGCATATGGAGAGACAGCTCTGTCAGAAACATCCTTTTCACAGAAAATTGTTTTATTCTGAATAAGTATCTACTTTTTCCATTTTCACATCTGTGGAAGAATTGCTATTAAATTGAGTTTGAACATGATCAGACCCCATGTTAAATTTCTTATAATAATGAGAAATTAAGGAAACACAAGGAAAACTTTTAAAATGTTTTAGTTTAGGGACAAATTGATTAAACAAGTGGTTTTGCAGTTTTAGCCAACATATTAGTGGAAAAATATATGTAAGATTTATCTGCTATGCCCTCTCAAGTAATATCATCCCAGCAAAATCTACAGGAAAATATGTCACCTTTTCTTATATCCTCTCTTACATCCTCTCTTCCGTTTCATATAATCAATGGTAGTTGAGACCACTAGAAAGTACTAAAATGTTATGATACTCTTTAATTTATACTATTAATGTGTGATTATTGTTTCAGAGTGATACTGATCAATTAGAACCAAATGTCTATTCTTCCTAGAAATTAAGATAAATTAATATGTTTTGCAAGAGGCTATGTATAAACTAAGATTAAAAACACATTTTCGTCCCAAAGTGTCCATTTTCGTCCCATAGAATCACAGTGGGATTTGGGTTGGAAGGGACCTTAAGGAACATCTATGTCAAACCCCTTGCAGGAACACATCCCATTAGACCAGATTGCTCAGAGCCCCATCCAATATGGCCTAGAACACTTCCAGGGATAGGGTTTCCGCAGCTTTTCTGCACAACCTGTTCCAGCACCTCACCACCCTCCCAGTCAAAAATTTCATCCTAATACTTAGTCTCAAGCTACCTTCTGTCAGTTTGAAGCCATTTCTCCTTATCCTATCATTCCATCCCCGTGTCAAATTTGTCTCTTCAGCTCCCTTGTAGCCCCTTTGGGTACTGGAAAGGGCTCCAAGGTCTCTCCAGGTGCTTCTCCATGCTGAACAACCTCAACTCTCACAGGCTGTCTTCTGAGGGCAGGTACTCCAACCCTCTAAGCATCTTTGTGGCCTCCTCTGGACCCAGTCCAATAGGTCCATGTCCATATACTGAGAACCTCAATGCTGGGATGCGGTACTTCAACTGGGGTCACAGCAGAGGAGAACAGAATACAGGATGAGAATCACCTCCTTTGACCTGCTGACCACACTTCCCTCGATGAAGCCCAGAGCAGTGTCCATGTCCTGGGCTGCAGCAACATATGAGGAGCTCATGTTGAGCTGCTTATCCACAACACCCCCCAAGACCTTCTCCTTCTGGCTTCTGTCATTCCATTCTCTGCCCAGCCTGAATTTGTGCTTGCCTTAGCCCTGACCAAAGTGCAGAACATTGCATTTTGCCATGTTGAACTCCATGAGATTTGCATGGGCCCCCTCAGTCACAACTGAAAAGCTACTTGTGATTAGTTGCAACTGGGGATAAGAGAGTGTATTTACTGCCTGAAGCAAGTGAATTAAAGTGTTTTTTCTTTGCATTTAGGTAACTATATTTCCTTTAATTCAGCTTCTGAAACTTTTGCACATACTTTTAAACTGAAAAATAGAACTTAGGAACATTTTAAACAAGAATGAATTGTTAAATGAGTGGCTTTTATCTCCAAACTTTTGACTGTTTTAAAAATTTCTTTTAGAAACTTTTCCAAAATGTGTGTGCTCCAGTTGCATAAACTAAAGTGCCAAAACCTATGGCCTTAAAAACTGATGGTTTTATGGTGAACTCAAAATACTTAGTTTCTGTGGCTCCTCATTTGCATTTTCCTAATATCAAAAGCATTTTTTCTGTTTTAAAATTGAAACAAAATGCTTTTCCACTGGAATAAGATGCCTCTTGAGAAGGTAATAAAATTGGAAATAGTAAGTCATGGTATAAGTATTGCAAGGACAAACATAAGGATGGAGTTGTATGATATTTCTTAATTGGAGGAGTTTACAGTTGGTTCAGTCTTTCAACTAGAATCTCTGAGGCAAAACTCTTAGGAATTTCAGAATACATGGTAGAATTACTGCATTTGAGTCCTTTGAAGAATCTTTTAAGACTGAGAAAAACACTTGTGTTTTGTAAGCCATGAGGTTCTAGATGTCAGTTTAGCAGCTGTAAATAGTGCTTGAAGGAAAGCTACTAAATAATGGAATAGAAGTAAAAACCAGTCAGAATACATATGCCTGTTTGGTAGGCATCTAATTATAAAAATTATGCAAATATTTGCATTAATTGTATGTGAGTGATAACAGCTGATCTAGCCAAGAACAAAACCAGCAGAGGAGCACTTTGTCATGGGGGTTTCATGCCTACATTTCCAAAAGCATGGGGAGTTCCCATCAAGTATTGATTGCCACTGTCTTTTTGTATATCAGGTCCATGTCAGCTTTAGAACTGTGGTGACGTTGGTTATCCCAGACAATAACAGGATCATCAGAAGCCCTGTTGACTTTGACATATTGCAGCTGCAATTTCCGAGGGTAATTACTGGGATGAAGAGCGGAGGCAGTTAGGACTATGCTGGCACAGCCTCTCTGCAAAGTGCTTCTGTACACTGTTGTCCTGTATAAATGTTTTCACCCTGTTACTGAAAATTCAAGTCACAGTGAGTGCCACAGTTTGCATCATACTACATCATACTACTGAGCTGCATCTGACAAGTACACTTAAGTAGAATGCCAAATTATTGAATTTAGAAAACCACAAAAATATGTGAAATGCTGCAAAAGTATGAGCTCTTATTACGAATATTGTCATGTCACAATAGCATTGCTCTACAGCAGCAGTATCAGGTTGTTAGCACAAACTCCACAAACCAAGTTTAACATGGCAGTAAAAACACTCAGGGTGTATGACAGTGTAAATTTCTCAACTGTAGAAATTTTTAATAGTTTCACCTAGAATTAAAGAAGTATTTTTCTTTTCTGTATTTTTTTCACTAATTTTTTAATTGATTTTTTTTCAAGCTGTTCTGGTTTAGGGCAAATTTGGCAAGAAACTCCCAAAGGGGTCCCTCTAGAAAGCAGATTCAAGTGGCCCCTCGCCTAACTGGTTCANCCTTATCCGTGCTGCAGACAGCACAGTCCGTGAGAGGGAATGCAGAGAAGTGAGTGCAGTGTCTGAAAACAAACTGTGCACTTCTTTTTTTCCCTCTTTGCTTTCAGAACTGGTCTTAAAGTTGCAGAACTTAATATCCAGCATAAACAGAACAGACAACTGGGGATAGAAGCATCATAAAGTCACCCCAGGACATAAGCTTTGAAACCAAAGTTATTTTTTGGATAGAAGTGCCTCTGCAGGACAGAAAAGTGCATTATTGATTTGCTTTTAAAAAAAAATTAGTAAGTTTGTGGTGGACTGTTCTATTGTCTTTCAGAACTCAGAGGAGCAATGCATCCTAGGGGTGTGTGTAATAAGGAGGAGATTTAATAAAAGCAGAGTCTGTTTGCACAAGCACATGCCAGTGAGAGAGGTAGTACTTTGCAGGGCATGAGGGCTGATCAATGAAGAAATGAGATTGGGCTGGGAGAGGACAATGTGTGGAGTTCCTCCAAATCTGTATGGGCTAAAGTTTGAGAGGTCGCTTAGTTACCCAATGATAAACAAAAATATGAAGAGATTTTCAAAAATATCAACAAAATCTCTTCTTTGACAAAAGTAACAATAGCTCATCAACAATGTGGTATTGATTATCCTGGGATCAGTACCCAGATTTTGACTCAGCCTAGTTAGTTTCCCATCCTTTAATGTTATCCAGAAATACCTGAATGCGTGCAGAATATTAAGTCATGTTTATTAGATCATCTTTCAGCTCTGACATTTGGCTAGCTATATTAATCACATCTAGCAAAGGTGCAGTTCTGTCAGATGATTCTTTTCTGTTGATGCCCCTAGCCCACCTACTACATAACATTTACACAGAATAAGTGGAACACAAATAGAAGCTGTGTTTTTCACATAAGAAAATGCTGGGTTTGCATGCTGTTTATTAAGCATTAAAGCAGTGTGTGGATATGAAAATATCTGGGTTTTTCTTCACAAGTGGCTTTGAGCATCCTTTGGCTTGAAAGACTTCTTTTCAGAAGTCAAATTTAAATTTCCTTTTGGAAAAAGAGAGAGGGAGAAAACTTCATTGCATGCAGGCTGCAACTTGCCCACCACTCCCTCTCTTTGGGGGGTTTAGAACATGTCAGGTGGGAGTCACCATGCCTGTATCCTGCACAAAACTGTGAATGTAAATAATAGTCCTACATTAATGATGGTTGTGGACTGAGATCTTGATCCTGCTTCTTTCCAAATTGTGGTGTTACATATGAAATTTGTAACTTCCAACCTATTTACAGACAAATTAAAAGCTGTTCAGTTTCTTTTTTTTCTGTTTGTGGCACAAGAGTGAATCTACTATGCAATACTCACTACATGCTTTTTGAGGGAAACAGGTTGCCTAAGAATAAGTCTTTTGTTTGTGGCACAAGAGTGAATCTACTATGCAATACTCACTACATGCTTTTTGAGGGAAACAGGTTGCCTAACAATAAGTCTTAAGAAACAATCCTTCATAGGAGAAATTGAGAAAGATACACACTCATTTTTTTGTTTTATCCTTGCGGTTACCCTTCTGAATTTGTATCTCACTGTGGGCTTGATTTTGCAGGTTTCTTAGGTACCCAGAAATGTGCCTGTCTCACACTGTGAAATTGAATTCATAAGGAAAAAACTTTAAAATGTAAAATCAGTCTTTCCCATTTTTTCAGCTACTAGCTTTTTGTCAAATATGACTTGAAATCTGAACATTCTTTTTTTGTTTTTCTTCCTACAACAACCATTATATTAAAAAAGACGTTATGTCAGTAAATTATCTGTAATTTCTGAGAATAAGTGTGGTTTTGACCAGAAGAAAAGTGTGTTGGATTCCCTTCAGTCTTGCTTAGAAAAAAGAAAAGTGCCATCTGGAAGTTACTCTTGCTGGAGAAGGCCACATAGCCTATGCATTTCATGTCCAGGAAATCTCAATAGCTTTAGCTCTAGTGAGCTATACTCACTAGAGTACTCTTTCAGTACCTCTCCTTTTTCTTGTTCCATGTATCTGTGTTACCAATAAAGACAAATGAGCACTGCTGTGGTCCACATTCCCTACCTTGAGGAAGAAAGGCCACAACCAATCCACACCTCTTTAGCAGCTGGCTGCTTTTCTTCCAGCATGGCAAGACATGGTTTCTGGACCTTCACTATCAGTCAAGATGCCACTGGGCTCTACATAAAGCTTTGATTGTCGCTGGCTGTGAGATGTGGCTCTGACCTGGGGGAGCTTCCTCCAGCAGCACATGAACTCATGTTCTCCAGTCTTTGGCCTGGCTCTTGTAAACTCCTGTCTGACCTGTCTGTCGTTTTACACCCAGCTCTTGGTCATCTAGATCTTGCCTAGCTACCCTATATGGAAATTACCTCCATTGATGAAACTCCTGACTCGTCAGAAAAAGTCACCTTGCTTGATGATGGGACAGATGCTCTAGTGCAGCAAATTACTGTAAGAGCTGCTGAAAATAGGGGATTTAGATCAACTATACTCTTTAAATTTTTCACTGTCACACTGATAAAGAAATAGAGAGCTATGCAGTGTGCTTAAGATTCACTTCAAAAGAGTTGTAAATGCAAACTCATGATAGAATCCTGGAAATCATATGGATTCCCATTCAGCTCTTTAAACACCCCCAAGAACTGTATATTCTTTGCAGAAGAAGTCTCAACCACTGCTTATTTCCCAGTATAAAATATCTTCCTGAACATGTCTGGTCTTCCTTCTGTATCTCTCATCATCTTGTGTTCAGGACGGAATCAGTGTTGGTTTCTTTTGCTCTAAGCCTTCTAAGAAACTGGAACAAGAAAAAAAAATACCACTTCTTCACAATGTTGACAGTATGCCCTCAACAAGAGGTGTATTTGTGCTGAGAAAAAGCTTGATTTATATAATGCTCCCCAGTTGTGAATGAAATCTCTTCTGGCAACTGATTTTCCCAGTTCTGCCTTAATTTTTGTAGAGTGTCTGCTTTCTATTGTCCCACTGCTGCTTCCTGTTGCAGGTTAAGTTCAAGATTATTCCACACACAGTTCCTTGTTTGCATTTGTAGAAACAGCAAGTTTGTGAGAAGTTTCTCTGCAGTCAAATTCTTCACTTCAGGAAGAGAAACCTTTAATAAATACAGTAAAATATTTGGGGAATAACCATACTACTTGGAATTAATAACCATTAGAAAACACAAATGCATACCAAAAAAATACATTCAATATTGCAAAAAGTATGTTAATCAGATTTGCTCCAAGCCCAGTGGTCACAGTTCTCATGTCTCTTCTCTCTGGAGGCTGGGAGAGTGTGACTATAATCCAGTCTAATCTCTATCATTGTCTCTGAGTAATAAAGTAAAACCCCTGTCCTGGGCACCTGCACAGCTGTAGCCATCCAGCTGAGTTTACCATCTAAAAGACTCAAACCAAACCTGCACTGAATTCTCTTACAGGGATAGTGGAGGTCTGCGAGGGATCAAGACCTGCATGTGTGGAGGGTTGCTGACCTCAAAAAGCTTTTGTTGCTCTAACTACATTGCATAATAAAGTTATAGTTACAGCAGAGTCTACATGCAGACTTGCTTTTTTTGATTTCTAGAAAAAATAGTTTGCAAGTTTAAATATTGTTTCGCTATCTAGTGTTCTGATTATAGATAAGGTAGCCTTGAATGAATAAAGTTTCAGAATAGAAGGGAGAGCCTTTACCAACATTGCTTCTCAGATGCACCCAAGACACATTTGCCTTCCTCAGGAGTGCAAAGGTGATTCCCCAGTTCTGGTACCTTGTACCCATTGTAGCTCAGAGCAAACTGGAAATGATCTCAAGTTTATATCCTCCGGCTCTCAAACCCCCAGGGGAGTTCATTGACAACAGCTGTAGTTGCCTGGTTTGTGGGTGTGAATCATATTTTAACGCTCAAAATCAATGGCTGAGAGTTCACAATTCCACAAGTCTCTACACAATTCTGAACAGAGATTCTGTTGTTTTCAACCTCTTGAACTTATGTGCTTGTACTTAATTCATGTTTCTGAGACTACCACATCAATTCAGAGGCAGAGGTAGAGGAGTTTATTGAATTATTTTTCCTTGATCCATGTGGGTTTATATTATGTTAATCGGAGGAAAGTTTATATTCTCACTGGGGTTTTATGTTTATAAACATGGAGTTTGTTCAAGTTCATTCAATCATATGTGACTAATAGAAGAGACTTTCTAACATTTATTCTATCAGCAGAGGAAGAAGTGAAGCAGAAAAAACACCCATTTAAAAAAATGAACATTTCCTTGAGCAGCATTTGTTCTGCTTGCTTCTACAAAAGCAGCATATGACATTACCTGTGTAATTGTCACTATTTTATTACTATCCAAGTAATTCTTTGCAATATAGTTTACATATGTACTGTAAAATAGCTTCAAAATGGCTTAAGGTGGTTGTTTTACATTCATAGTTACATGAAACAGAACATTAAAATGCAAGGGGAAATATTGGAATTGTGTTAACTAAATCTATGCTTTTGTTTCCCTAAAGTTTCAGACCCAGAGCTTACGTCTCTCAGACCTGCATAGAAAGTCCCAGTTATGGAGAGGGATAGTTAGTGTTACCCTAATAGAAGGTCGTGAACTTAAGGCGATGGATGCAAATGGGCGCAGTGATCCTTATGTCAAGTTTCGTTTGGGGCATCAGAAATACAAGAGCAAGGTAAATTTAGCTGTGACAGAAAATTTTTTTGAAATGCTTTGTTCCTGTTTGGTGTTTTTTGCTTGTATGACTTTCGATAAGGATGGAGATTTATTTTTGTAATAATTGCCTGTCAGAGCACCTGGAGCTTTGTTTAAATGTTTCTTTTTGCTTCATTATAAACAAAAGCAGTACTAGATGGAAAAAAAACATAACACTGAAAAATGTATGTTTGCAGGGACACACATCTAATATTCTATACAGACTGTGTTGGCTTTTATTTATTGTTGGGAGTCATTCATGGCAGGGAAGATTCTGACAAGGTCTTCCTGGCTTGACACTGGGTGCCTCTTTGACCCTTTGCATTGTCTTATCCTCAAACCATGTCATGCTTATAAGCTCACTTTCCTCTTCATGTTCTTAATAACAAGTTTCATTTAAGTTTTCTTCATGTATGAGCTTCACAGGTAGAGTGGATTGATCTGGGAGATAATTATTGTGAAGACTTGCTTGGCTTTCTTGCTATTTTTTTTTTTCTTTTGGGCCCTACCATTTTTAAAATTGCTGTTCAGGGAAGATGCTGAGACTGCTAATGGTGCACATGACCTTGCTGTCTCAATGGCCGTGACAGTCACTGTGGTTTTCATAGCTAGATGGAGGGTAAATTGAGGAAGAGGGCAGGAACATTTACTGAGACCTCTCAGCCTGCATTAGAGCCTCTTGATCTGAAATTAGAAGAAATCAAATTTCATGCTTTTATGAATTAAAAATTTTCATAATCCTTTCTGAATTTTCTTTTTTTTTTTTTCAAGCCAGTAAAACGGATGGTTGTAGGGAGTAGTGTTTGCTAATTTGGGAAGATATTAGGGGCCTTCTGTTCCTATTCAGGACAGTGAATAACTGCTTTTGTGTTATGGTAGAAAATTCTGCAAACTTTCTGGGCTTCACAGTGTGGTAAGAAATATATGGACTGAAATCTATTGAA
This sequence comes from Hylia prasina, assembly GCA_013397195.1. NCBI lineage: Eukaryota > Metazoa > Chordata > Aves > Passeriformes > Sylviidae > Hylia > Hylia prasina. Next base: position 44,172 of record VYXD01014880.1, on the reverse strand, counting down.
GCAAGAATGATTAAGAAAGCTGCTTTCATCAGAGTTTCAAAGGAAAGGAGGTAAAGTACAGTTTTGGAAGTGAACTAATTTTATTCCATAGGAAGTAAACCATTGTGTCATGTTTCTCCCACTATTATTGCAGCTGGGAAAAAAAAAGACATGATACAATTGTTTGTTTAAGTACTTACAGTCACCATCTATGTGTTATTGCAGGTGCTTTGTTTACCTTTGGGCTCAGAAACATAATTTTATAGCTAACTGTCACTTCACGGAGAACATATTTTTTCTGCAGAGGAATGGCTCCATTCCCAGGACAAATTCTTTGTTCAGGAGGCTTTTGAAGGTGACAGCTTGCAGGATTTTGGAGGTTGCTGTTACTTCAGAGAGGTGTGAGAGAACTGGCTAGTTAGTCTTTCCTAATTAACATTTTTTAATTCTCACTGCTTGAGACATTGATATTGCAGACAGAAAAAGCCTCCTGAACAGATTCTAATGATCAAATTTACAATTTAAGAATGTCTATGCCTATGCAACATAATACAACTTTCTTTTTGTTCTCCTTTTAGATTGTTCCAAAAACTTTAAATCCTCAGTGGAGGGAGCAGTTTGACTTTCATCTCTATGAAGAACGAGGTGGAATTATTGATATTACCGTGTGGGATAAAGATGTTGGCAAAAAGGATGATTTCATTGGCAGGTTTGTGCAATTCTAGCCTTCTTGGTCCGTGGGGAGAAGTCCATGAGAGAGGATGATTAAAATGAACCTTGCCATTGAAACTGTTTCTTAAGACCATTTGTTCTTGGATTATTGTTTGGGGTTTTTTTTTAAGTTTGGGGAGGATTTTCTGCAATGTTCCAGTACAATTTGCTGTGTTGGTGTAATTCTTTACATTGGTGATGTAATATAATTTTTATTGACCAGCAGATGGCAGCTTTTACCAATTGATAGACTGAGCTTTTCAAAACCAAAATCCCATTTAGAGTAATCACCAAGGTGCAGGAGGTTCCATGCAGCAACATTCAGCTTGGAGGAAAACAACTCTTGGTGTGTAAGACCAAATTTACGTACTGATCTTTTTGGTAAATGAAAATAGAGTTGAAGGACTACATACATATTTTGGAACGAAGAATCATTCACCTAATTCACATTCAGGAAAAGTGAATTTGTCTGGGAGTTCAAGAAATAACTTATGTTTGTATGGCTATGCTCCATTTTACAGAATAGGAGGTGGCATTAACTGTCAGCTAATAAAGGAAAAAAATGTCTTGTGCTTATAGCTATTACAAAGTAGGTGTTGTTTGGAAAGCTCAGATATTTTTTTACTTCATATTTTCCTTGATATCCATGCAGCCATAATAAAAGTGTTAATAATTAATAATTATTAATCCTATATATTTTGATTGTTTTTATGGGAGGTGCTTTCACTATCACTTTGACATGTTATCATATGATTACTATCAATACTTTTCTGAAGTAATATACTAATTTAGTCCTATGTCAACATGGTATATGCCTTGGGAAATTATCCCAGTTTTCTTTTTCCTTTTAACCTTCTTATGAAAATCTGGTGAGATTCAAAGTTTTCGTGAGTGATTGTTCAGAGCATTGTCATCCAAGCACCACTTGATGAAATCTTGCTGCTCTTGATTTTTTTGACCCCTCTGTCAGTGTACATATAATCCCTCTTCAGTTTGTCCTTGCGGACACTCTCTCATTTCACCTTCTGTTGGTCCCTTATCTCTGGTAATATAACCTGCAAAAGAATTCTTCTCCAAAGAGATTTCCCTGAAAAACTGTCATTTGTCAAGCTCAATCTGAATACGAAAATAGGTCTTAATATTCCCCCTCCCTGATATTCTTTTCCAGTCACTGCAGATAAAAATCACCAACACCTGACAGCTCCACTTAATGCTGACCTCTCTTCCCCAGTTTCTCCTTTCAAGGCTGTCCCTAAAAGCTGGAAATATTTTGGTGCACACACTACAGACTTGCTCTGTGTGTGTGTTATCGTAAGTGTGTATTAGTTTTTAGAAGCACAACAAAAAGCTCTGTGACTAAGGCTCTATGGCTTTCAAGATAGAAATAATAAGTTGAATATTTTGATTCAGGTTACAGAAGGAGTGATAATGAGGCTGTGGGAGGGAAACAAAACACTTCCTGGTAGCATTCAGTTATTGCTCAAGAATGGAGGGTAATCCATTTCATCTTGCTGCGATCTTCCTGCTTGCTTGAATAATGTGCAAGCAGCAGCTGTAATGTTATATAAGAATATTTCTATTAAATGCAAATGAAAACAACTGTTTCTTGAAGATGTCTTGCCTGGCCAAAATACAGCTACGGAGAAGGCACACTAGATTAAAGAACTGACCAAACTGAGAAAAGGTTTCCCAGCTGGAAGGTAGAAGGGAAAAATTCCAGGATCTTCTTGGATAATAGCACAGAAAACCTGTGGTTTTTCTGTGTTAAGCTCAGTTACTTGCAAATTCTATTTCAAACTAGAATGCTGTAAACTCTCCCAGAATGATATCATGTCTTGGCTGCAGTTTTGTGAAACAAAAGAAGTGGGAAATCAAGAACATAGCCTTCAGTGGGCCTTGTGTATATTTTTGTCTTTGTTAGGATGGAGCATAACAAGGGGAGATGAAAGCTGGGAATGCAACCTGGTAGCAATGACGTGTGCTGGGGTTGGAAGGCATTGGGCTTGCAGTCCATTTCTGAAGGCAGGAAAATATGGGAAAGATGTTTGGGAAGGTTGAAGACATGGAAGTGAAATTCTGGTTTTGGGGTGGCAAAGATGGAAGTGGAAGGGGTGGCTTGTAAGATCCCCCTGCAAGAGGGAGGAAGATCTTCCTTGGGAGAGGGAGGAAGATGTTAAGAAGGTGAGTGACAGCATGGCATCCTAGTTCAGAAAAGTGAAAGAAGACATCTGTCACAGAAGTAGCATACAACTCTGTCTTCATCTTGATGCCCAGGCATGTTCAGTATGGCAGTGTCTTAAATGAAATGCTGACTGGTTGATTTCCATTCTTAACTTGAAGAATTTTGTGTTTGTAAAATACATTTGAATTTCAATTGTGTGCATTCTCCATGAGAGTTTAAAGGTTGTAGCACCTTGTGAACTTCCATCTCAGAATATTCTAAAAAACTCCAAACCCTAGAACCAATTCAGTGTTTATATCAGTATTTCAAAAGATGGGGAAAAGACCTCATACAAGAGCTTTGAGGAAAATGTATTTCCAATCATGTGTTGATTTGTATGAGAAAATACTATTTTTGACTAGAACTGACCTGCATTTTACAGGAGATAAATTCTGCCATCCCCCTGAATATAGCTTTTTTTTTTTTTTTTAAAAACAATCAATATTCCAGGACCAAAAAATGAAGTCTAGAAGTTCGTTTTACGGAAAGCACCAGGAGCTAAAGCCTGGGCCACCTTCTTGCATTTAAAGAAATGTGTAGACTTGCATAAGTGGCATTAGTTATTGCTTCATATGATAAGTAGAAATATGTATGTGTGTATATTTTTCAGTGTTAATATATTTAATATTCACATGTTTTTGCTATGAGCAAATAATTTATGTTCTAAATTGAGTCAATATGCTCCTGTGGTTAAAAACATACTGCAGTAAGTTTATGTAGGTAATACTAAGATCAAAATGAATGTGATTTTAATCATCATGTAATTATTTAGCTTTCTTATCATTTATGTTTTTGAAGGCAATTCTGACTGTCACCTTTACGATAATCAGTTAATAAATCCTCATGACTGTTATACCTTTATGCATGGCACTAATCTGAACAAATGGGCTGCTGACAGCTGCAATAAATTGCCAAGAATGAGTGCTGTCAGAGAACAAGTTGTTTCTGTGAACATAGAGAATAAGTAAATCCCATGTCATGCAATTTTATTCAGCTGAAGTTATTTGCAATCCAGTGCAGCAGGATTTGTAGCATTATTAATTGGTATGAAAAATGCACATTTATCTTTAAAAGGACGTTGACTTTTGCTTTTATTTTGTGCCAGGAAATTACTGCTGACTTTATCTATATCTATTTTCATAAGTATTTATAGGTGCTAGTGTCTTTTTTCCTATTCGATGCAAATGAAATAAAAAAGACCTTGTATGTATTCATTTAGGCTGCATACTAATTTTATCTATAGAAAAATGGAATTTCCCATAATCTCTCTACATATTGACACAAATATTCAGATTGATTTTGTGAGTATCCATACAATAGATGTTATGAAATACAAAAGTCCTAATCT
>VYXD01014880.1:7501-39890 GCA_013397195.1 Hylia prasina | reverse complement strand
GTGGTTTGTTGTAACACAACCATAGAGTGGTTTTTGAGTGTACATAAATACAAATGGTATGTGACTGTGATTCACCAATTAATCTGAAAGCGTAGGAATATGCTATCAAATTTATAAATTTAAGCAAGATTTTATTTTAAAAATACAAAATTGTAAAGTATTTTTGGTTTGGAGTTTTTTTTCTCCCCACTGACATTTTTATAATTTTGCTGTGAGGGAGTGAGCATTATCATAGCAAACTGAGTTGTATGTGAATACTCCAATATGCATGTAAAGCTGGTGAAGGACAATAAATATGCTACTGCAGGTGTTTCTTCGGATCTTTTTCTAGAGGTGTTGTGGAGACTGTGATTTATATTAAAATATTGGCAATTTTCTGTTGCCCTAGAAGAAGGTTTTGAATAGTATTTGTGAAGTCCATGTTAATGTTAGATTTAGTTTAGTGTTAATTAAAATTAATGTTTAAAATGTTAAAATGCAAACTCTTGAAGTTTTCACATTTTTGCAAAACTCTGTAAACAAGATGGCTTCCTCTGGAAATGTAACCAGTGCTTTATTATGCTGGTCTTTCAAAAAATATTCTTGGTATTGCAGTTTGAAAATTTCTGCATGTGAAACTTGGAAAGGTGTATTAGAGTAAAAATGTAAACATAATGGTCAATGCTGTTCTAATTGTGACTTGAACTGTGTGCACATGTGAGTTAGAGCAATTCTGTGGTAACAGAGAAGAGCACACAACCAGTAGTCTGTGTGTAAAATCATTTGTTGATTATACATGAAAACTAAAGTTAGATGAATTGCAGAGGCATTTCTTGATGTAAAATAAAAGTTATGCCTGAAGCATTAAAATGTAATGCCAGGTCTGCCTTTGAAAAATCCTGTGATGCGCTGAGCCATCTCCATTTCTGATTGTTGTCAAAAGGAGACAGATGTAATACTGCATTTCAAAATGTGGCCTTTAGGTATTCCATACCTTATTTATTCCTCTCTCAGCACATCTTTACTCTACTAATGCAGAGGCACTTCTGTTCTGCTAGAAAGCCAAAAGAGTTTCAGGTTTTGCTCACAAATCTTCGGTAACTTTCTCTTACCAGATACTTCATTATTTACAGCTCTTACTGACAGTTGTTACTGTCGTGTTCTGACATGAAATTGACAGCATTCTCCATTGTATACTGAGATACAAAATGCTGCATGCAAGCTGGGCTGTTTATGAATCCTTCTTCTGACCCTATGTCTTCTCACATATGGAAGTCTACTTCTTGAAGAGTGGCAAAGTAAAAGGAAGGGAGGAGGAAATATGGAATGGCCAGTTTAGACATGAGGAGCATGACAGTGTGTAGAAAATGGTGAAGAGTGCAAATAGGGGTTTGTGACAATTTATGAAAGGCACAGATTGGAGCTGTGTGAAAGCTCTTGCAAAATTTCTTGGGCCAACCAGTGAGGAAAGAACTATATAGGGAAACATAATGTTTATCAAAGCAATAGACTGATTTAGCAGATGAAAGTATTAATTTTGCTGCACAGAAATTGCATCAGTGACAGCACTAACAGTCTGTAGTATGTGGTTGTGCCATGGGGACAACCTAGGAAATATCACATCAGAAACCAATTGTAAGTAATTTCTGTCTGTGCAATATCAAAAGTAAATCTGTAACTTTATAGTGAAGAACTATGCTTAGGAAAAAGTTCATCTGTCATTTCAAAATCCATCAGCAGGTTATTGTAGCATGGACTGTATTTCCTTTAGCAAGCAATAAACAGTAGTTCTGTAGTCAGGCATTGCTTAGTGACTGGTGAAATTGTATTTCATAGAACTCTCATATTTCTGTTACTGTGATTGACTCAACCCCAAACTGCAGGGCTCTTTCCTGCCTTCCATGTGTTGCTACATGGCAACTGTTCTTCAGATCCTGCTGAGGTCTCCTCTCCCAGCTGCCCAGGGATCCTCCCCAGCTTCCCCAGCTAAGCACCATTCCTGTCTTTAGTCAATGCCCTACTTAGCTGAGATACAGTCTCTTACCCCTTTGGGAGCTTCCCTGACTTTCAATCTAACACTTCTATCAACCACTTACCACAAGCATCATGTGGAGTCCATAATTTAATTTCTTTCTCATTATCTTTACAGTTAAAAATGTCACGCTCCGATTCTTCCAAGAAATTCACATTACTGCAGTCAACACTCAGTGTTTCTGAGATGTGTCATTTTCTGCTAGTGCTTTGCAAAATTTTTCCCTCTCCTTTTGTTTCTTGGTTTTACTGGAACATTTTACTCTGATAAAGGATGTGGAGTCTCACAAATTGTAGCAGTTCATGCCTTGCTGCTTCTGATGTGTGTCCAGCTCAGTTCTAATTGTGGAATCACACAGTTTCCTCTCCTTGGCATCCTTTGGAGCAGCATAGACCTGGATCACAGTGGAGTTAAAAATCGGTGTTCCCGAACAAGTCACGATGGTAATTAAGTTGCCTGGTTTGTAGCCAAGTGGTGCTTTTCTGTCCCTATCACTTAGGATTGTGCCAGTTCCTCTTTTATGCTTTATTTTGTCATGTGAGAAAACGATCTCACTATCTGCTGTCTCTCACTTGCCTGGCCACCTGGCTTTTAAGAGGCCTTCTATGTCATGTCGCTACCTTTGTAATTCATTCATTAGCAAGAATATTTCACCAGGGTGCCAACGCAGTCTTACATTCCAGGTTCTGTTAGAACTAAAGAGGGGAGGTGATTTTTACCTGTTAGACATGCTGATAATAAAATACTACATATAGTTCTGCCTTCCACACTTTAAAAAGGATGCAGGAGAATTTCACTGGATCAGAAAAGTTACAAAAAGTCATTTGAGGGCTGTAGGAGATATGTTCCTAGGGAATGTATAGGGAGCTGAAGGTGTTTAGCATATCAAAAGAAGATCAAGAAGAGATATGATTATAGTGTATGAGTTCCTTCACTAGAAGAAAACATGAAACACTAAAGGGTTTTTCAACTGGTAAGGAAAGGCGTAAAAAGAACCAAAGGCCAGATATATTCAAATTAAAAATAAATCTGAAATATGTTTCTAAAATTTTTTGTGATTAACACACAGAACACAGTTTCAGACAAGTGGTAGATACCCCTTGAACCTTCAAATCTTCCTCTATGGGAGCTGTACCCTGTTTTTGAGCAATTCATCTGTGAAAACTTTGACACACGAGCTTGATGCACTTTTGTGGTTTTTCTCCCTTCTGATCTCTCAAGACCTGAAAATCCAGCTACGCGTGGTGTCTGGTAGTGTTCACATGCAAAACTGATAGGTGGGATACATGCCACCTACGCTTCTTTCCAAAAGGCCAGCCAGACAGGGAAATTGTTCCAGTGCTCCTGCCCACCACTTGAAGTGCTGAAACAAGTGTGCACTGAAGGGGCCATAGAGAATGGAAGATACATAAAAACTCACGCTGCCCTAAAAACTACAGTTACCTGCATTGTGATTTCTGGTCATACTTGGAAATCTGTCTGTGGAGTTAACAGCATTTTTTGTTAATAATTCTTCAGGCTGATCATTACAGGTGGAAAAAGTCTTTGCCTTTACCACAGCATGTAAATAATAATTCCTTAAGAAACAGGATTCTACAAAGTTAGCATTTTCTCATGTTTTCCATGTGGCAGCTGCTGGTCATATGTAGCTTGCAGCCTTCTCAAAATGGCTGTAATTTTTTGTAGTCCTCAATTTGAGAAAACAGGGCAGAAATTTCTCATTCTGCCCCACTTTCTTGTAACATACAAGTTCACCTTCATCCTCAAAGCATCTTTGTCCTCCATGGTGACACAGTTGTAGGAAACAAATGTCTTTTTAGAGACGATCTTACCTGATACAAAAGTCAAGATTGTTAAAGCTTTAAAGCCTGAAATACTTGAATATATTTTTAGTAAAATATAAAGGGACATTGTCAGCTTGAGCTTTCCAAATATATTTACATTTGGAAAACAGATATTTTCCAAACAGATCCTTATTTTTGGAAGTATTTTGTTAGCTTCCGTCCTTCTAAGGAAATGTAGTACAAGAAGGGGCTTTGTGGCTTTTCAATTAGAGTCTGTCAAGATTATTCTAGGATAGAGTTAGTGTTTACACACATTAAGGTGTTAGCGCCTTAATGAAACCAGGCTTCATTCACTTTTTTTGATCCAATACAAAGATCTGGTGAGGACAAAGGAGAACAAACAAAAAATTGTTTTGGTTTTTTTTTCCTGTTTTTTTGGAATAATTTCGCATGAGATCAAATGAAATTGATTTTTTATCATGAAAAAATCAACTACTAATGGGAAAAAATTACAATTTTTCTTGCAGTGTCAAGAGATTGTAAAGTCTTACCATTTTACTGAAATGTATGTGCTGTAAATATGCTCCCCTTGTGCTCCTTGAGCCTTGACAGTTTCAAGTTAGGCACACATAAACTGCATCTCCTGCCAGGCCAGGGCAGAGCACCTGGCATGGGATGAGAAATCTGCTTTCTCAGATTTATGTGCATAAAGATGCTCTTAACCTGGACTTCTGTAAAGTGCAAAGGTGACAGTCCTTAATGGAATAACCCTATATTTTTATCAGATTTTCTGAGGGTCCTTGAGATAATAATTTTCCTTTAAAATAGTTAAGGCTTTTACTGGAAAAAATTTCCAGCTCACTTCCTATCTTTGTATAATTTTGAGAAATAGCAAGCTGATGCTGGCTTGTTCCTGAAGATTTATCAAGCAGGTGATAGATAGATACATATTTCTCAGGTAATCTGTTGTAGATGTGGTGCTCTTAGGAATATTTTATTGCTGTAGGAAAGATGCACAGGTAAAATCAAATTGTCAGTTGCTTCTTCTAGCCTAAATAAAAAAACTGGACTACTCATGTGGTTAAAGTTTATAGCTTCAAGAATTGAAGAAATTGGATCTAGTAGCCCTGATGTAGACCTTGTAGTTATACATTCATTTATTTTTTCTGATGGGTATATGTGGGATAGCTTTTGTTGCCTATTTTTGAGTGAGGGGTGTATTATTTCTGCATTACTAGTATCATAATGGCTTTCTGATTCTTTCTCTGACTATAAGAGAGTTTAGACTGGTTCTTTAAATGTTTATTGGTTGAAGACTCAATATTGTTGCTGAGTCCTATTTTTGAGGGGTATCTGTCTTGAAATAAATTATTGAAGAGTACTTAATACCAGGGATACTTTAAGCTACTACAGCTGTGAATGCTTGAGTCCAGTATTTGTTGTCTTAAGGAGGGCTTTAAATTCCTCACAGCATCCTAAATAAGAATCTGTTTATGTACACGTATGAAGCTTGTATTGACTATCAGCCTGCACTGATAGCAACAGCTTTATTTTTCCTTTCTATTGCCAATTTAATTTCTCACTCCCTATCATCCAAAGAGTTCAAAACAGCTGAAAAACATTAAGTTCAGAGTGCTACATGAATTAGAAATTTTTTCATTGTAAGATAATTGAACCTTGTTACTGTATGAGCTTTGCACTAGTTAAGTGAACTGCATAACAGCCAGTAAATGTCTTTATAGAAACAAAAGACAGTTTTCCTGTAGTAAATCTGATCTGCCTGTGATAGCACAATGCTCATTTTACAAGGATGCATTTATTCTCATAATTGGCTATTTCCTATCCTTAAATGGCTATATTTTCATGTCTGCCACCTTCTTCTCAGTTTATTGGCCCTGCAGTGACAACATTGTCTTCAAAATCAACTGACATTTTATGAAAAGAGTTTGCTAGATGTTTAATTTAGTGAATTAGTGGCATATAATACAGGTGCTTGTCACATTAAATAATTGCTGTTGAAGGTAGAATATACAGTATCTAACCTATACATAGACTATATAAATTTATTTTATTTCAGTATTATTGGTGGCTTTATTTAGAGCTTTTTATCTATTTAAAAAGTTGGCAAATATAATTTTGGGATGCTATTCTGAAATATTCTGAATAGTGCTTTTTCACAGAAATTCCTGTGCAATGCAAGGTGGCATTGCATTTGACACAGACATTGAATTTCTATACATGCTCAGAGTTGCAGTCTAGGAAAGTTGATTGTGCATGGTACAAATTGTGCATTGTCACATTGTCTAAGCTGTGGACGGACAAATCAACACTAAGATATTATTGTTTTATTTGACAGGTTACAGTCACCTCTAGTATCTCAGTAGCAGAGATGCTCTTTTCCTTGCTTTGACTCATATTTCTAAAGATGTTGCAAAGCTGTTTCTGCTGTCTGGCACATATGGAATCATTCTTCTTTAATTCAGTGTATGGTACAGCCAGAGTTATTCGGGAGAAGATCAAGCAGGGCAGATTTGCTTCAGCCACTCTGCTGAAGCACTCTGCTTCACATGCTCTGCACAGTTATATGTAGTTCCTGCTCATTACAACCTGAGACATTTTATTATGTCATAGGGGGTTGTGGCATCAGATTTTACCCTGGGTGTTAGCATGAGGATTCTACCCACACACAGCATGAGAGCTGAGCCTTTCAGGAGGTGCATGAGTTTCTCTATGCTCAGTCATTTTTATGCCATCACAATTAAGTCCATGTGGAATTTTGTTTTTTAAGAAAGGGTTTTTACTATTGTTAGGTGAAAACTGTTCATGTGAAAACTTACGTTTTGTATCTATGCAAGGGGTGTAATTAAAAGTAAAATTTGCATCTGAGATCTGAGCTGGACTTTTTAAAAATTTCCTCTGGCTGAATTTGAGTAAGGAATATTAGCCAATCGTGTCTCTACTGTCTTTGCATTCTTATTAATATTGATTTTTCACTTCAAAGCTATTCGTGTAGGTCTAAAAAAAAAAAAAAGAAACAAGTGACATGGGTTAAAGCTGAAGAGAAATTAAGAGTTTTTTTCAGAAGCTGGGCAGGAGTTTCTGCTTACTTGGGTCTTTTGTCCATTTGAATGCAAGCGAGCCAGTATGCTCTTGTTTGATGTGAGAAAAACCACATGCTGATGGAGAATGTGTGTTTCTAGGTGCCAGGTTGACCTGTCGACTCTGAGTAAAGAACAAACCCACAAGCTGGAGATGCCTCTAGAGGAGGGAGAAGGATACCTGGTGTTGCTGGTCACTCTCACAGCTTCAGCTGCAGTCACTATCTCTGACCTCTCCGTCAACTCCCTGGAGGACCGGAAGGAGCGAGAGGAGATACTGAAGAGATATGTATGAAGTTCTCTTTCATCTTTTGTTAGCAAAATATTGGCCTATATAAAAAATAACTATAATGAGGGGCAAATCTAAATATATCTCTTCTATTCTAATCGCACCTAGCCAATGAAACTCATTTAAACTAGCTATCAATATATAAATAGTTACAGCCAGAACAGGTAACACCAAGAAGGCTACAAAATGCTCTGCATACAGTAAGGTTATTTTTTACATGGTAATTGAACTGTTTGATAAGGTATCACATAACAAAGGTAATTTTATTACTTTGCAGATAATTTTTACCAAGCACAAAATGACTAAGGGATCATTCAGCAACTTGACAGTTTCTAGTGATCATTTATGCCAAATAATTTGAGGTCCTAATGGGTTTCAGCTCTTTCTTGGATCATCTGTTAAAGGGCAAGAAAACTTATTTTTTGTTTTCATATTAGGGGCTAAAAGCACATCAAAATAAATATTTCAAACAATGTTTCCATTTTAAAATATTCTGAAGCAGATTATTTTAATTTTCCAGCATCCTCACATTACACAGAATCTTTGTAGTTTTATCAAAGCAACAGAGAGGGGAGCTCTTACTCCAGCATTTGCTAATACCTAAATGACTGAAAGTAACTGTCTCACTGCATACGAAGAGTGAAAGAAAAAAATGTTATTTCCACTTGCAATTACAAAGCTTTTACTGTACAACGCTGCCAGGTGTTTAGAAGGGCTTCTCTAGACATTCAGCCATTAAACCAAGCTCTGACTATCAAAGAGGCTGCTTAATTTATTTTTAAGATTTAAAAATATTCCTATTCCATAATGGACATCCTTTCAATAACTGAATTTAATAAAGATGTACCTTATCAGGCTGTGCAGATAACATGAAATCCTAGTACTAATGCTGTACAATATTCTTCAAACAGATTAGCAGGATGTGTGCTTCAGCAAATTTATTCTGTCTATCTCCACTGTATCAGCTGTCTGCTAATGCTTGTACAACTCATACACCAATAGTGTTATCATAAACACAATTTAATAGAGGTGACTTAGCAAGGCTAAATATAATATTCCAAAATGAACTGAAGGCTAAGGTATTGTCCACCATCTCTGAAAAATAATTACAATTAAGAGAGTTACTGCACGTTTTGGAATCCACCAGGACAGTCTGTGGTTGTCAAAATAGATGTCTATAAGTAGAATAATTTTTTGATAGATGTGTTTTTGAGGTGCCATAGTTCCTGCTACCAACAGCAACAATAACATATTTCTGTGGCTTATTTTGTGTGATGATATGGCAGACAAGTGATACTGATGGTTTTGATTATTTCAGTAAAAGTATAAAAGCATGTTACGATTGTACTGTTAATAATTTTCCCTAAATCCTCAATTATTTTGTCCCCAGTGTAAAGCATAATTACATGGCATAAGATTGATCTGGTTTATTCCTGTTTCTTGCAAATACAAGGATATGTGCCTGTTCATATATTTACACTGGTGTGTGCATTTCAAAACATTTAAATTTTAGGAAGATATTCATATTGCAGAGGTATGAATTTCATTACGTGTTTCTGAATATTGTTGCATTTACATACTTTTTGGATAAATTCTACTGGTTTTATTAAAATTACCACCAGAAGAAAGAAATTGCCAGGATTAATTTAATTCAAGTGGTTTATTTTCACTGCCGTTCAATTTGACTTTGCTATTCATATCTGCACTTCAGAACTAATACAAAGACAACATGTGCAATTAGCAAGATGTAGAGTTCCCTGTTGAGTGGCTGTATTTTGGGGTTTATTTCCTCTTAAAAACATCTAGCTTTCATTTGAGAAATGTATTTTGCACCCTTTCTACAGGCAAAAACAGTTAATGAGCTGACCTTGCCATCAGATCAAATCGCCTTAGAAAATGACTCTATTACTGTCACTTAACCATTTGTAGCTGAACATCAGAGCCTTACAAATTAAACAGGCATTACTGTTTGAACCATTATTTTACCACAATTGTCTGAAAAGATTAATTCCTTTTGGGGTGAAGAGGGGGGCACTTTAATGGGTACAGACCAAGAGAGATTGTATGACCTTTTCAGAACTGGTGTGCTGAACTCATGGTCCCCCTTGTCACAGTTTAAAAACCAGAGGAGCTAGTTTAGAGAAGTTGTTAGCATTCAATTTTTATTATGACATTTCACAGTCATCCGATTTAATGTCCCTTGACCAGATTGTCCACTGTGAGACGATGGGCTTGAAATGTTATTTAGAGCATTGATAAAAGGTGAGCAGTTCTAAGATGACAGCGAGTCATAAGGCTGGTGGTGTGACATTAATTTTCTCCATAACAGAGATGGAATAAGACGTCATGGTGACAAGCTGTCAATCAGTACTAGCCCCTCAGTGTATCTCAATGCCATGGGATGGGGTATTGCTTCTCCCATAATAGAGCTGAACTGAGATGCTCTTCCTGACAGCTGCTGCAGCCATACAGAAAATATATTATACAGCCTTTCATTAAAAAAATAAAGAAGACTCATCTCCAGAGCATTTCAATCTTTTCCCATCTATTGAGGGCTGAAAAGATTCCCAGCAAATCACAGATTCCTCTGCCATGGAAATTCTAGGCTTCAGAAACTATGCGGATTTTTGATACCTTCAACAATAAACATAAATAAGAAGGCAGAATATCATCTGATAAATCATTACTTAAAATTATATATTTAAAGTAATGTGTTAAAGTAATTTACTTCTCCAAGAGCCTCTGTTGTGGCATTGTATTCATTTTCATAGTCTCCCCAGTCAGTATGTGCAGTAAATGACTCTAAGCCAGTTTCTATCTGGACATAAAAGTTCAAAAATTCTATGGGATTCTAAAAAAGGTGTCAAAGTGAAATATAGCACTGGCACCCTTGTGAAGAGTGAGCTAACCAGGATGAAATGTGGAAAAAGGGGACTCTATGGCATCATAGGAAGCAGGTGCTGTCGCTTGTCTTGCTTTGTATTTGGTTTTTGCTTTGTTTTATTTCTACAGCTTGGGGTTTGTTTTGGTTGCTGGGAAACTTGGGTAGAATGTGGAAACATTTTTGTAAGTCTTGTCATTTTCATCATGCATATTACAGCAGAATTATCTCTGTTCTGGCACCAGTTTTGATAAGAAGCTTCCAAACCCTGATCATCATTGTAGTAAATGAGGGGTGCCAAGACACTTTTGAATTATATCAGTACTATATGTAATACCATCTCTGCTACCCTCAGCTTGTAAGCACATAAACAAGGGGTTGAGAGTGTGCTGATTAAAGTTGATCATCAGTATTTTGAAGTCATGTTTATGATGATTATCTTATAATTCTTAAAAATTTATTCCCTGTTACCCTGTTATGATGCATGAATGTAACATATGGGCTACTACACTTAATTGGATTTTTAAGTTTAGTGTAGCAAGGTCAAATCTTCACTCTAAACAGTAAAGGGTCAGCTGGAGTTTGTGAAATTAGTGTGATTTAACTGTTGGAATTCTCTTATTAATAGAAAGACAGGGACATATTATATGTCTGAAATCTTAATGGATAGATTTTCTATGCAAAAGCATACTGTTTATGCAAGCTGAGATTTAATATTTCATTTAATTTGTGATTCTTAGATTCAGTGATGTAATTTATTCTCATTTTCCATAACAGTAAACTTTGCTTTTGTAATAAATTAAAGAATTTTTGGTTTCCCTGGTGCTTGCTTTTTGTAGAAATCTGGACATTGCCATAGGCAGTGGAAAAGTTTCACCACATTAGAATTTCAGAGAAAACTATAGGCATTAAATACATTAGTCCAGACTTTAAAATACTTGAAAATAAAGGTATGGGCTACTATTTATGAACAAAATTTGCAAAACCTACCAAAAATGTGACCGCATATATAGATTTGCTAATCTAATTTTAGCTTATCCTTTTGGAGTTCCTCCCCTACATTATCTAAGAACTGAAGAATAAAGCCAGGCTAGTTATTAATTGATTCCAGATTCAAAGTTGCATTCAATGTTTTATCATTTAAAACTCCGCAAATTTTAAGTAATACTAAAAGCTAGGGTTTGAGTTTATCACACCTAATTAATGCAAGACTCCCAGTTTGTTAGTTTTAGTTACTTGAAAAAGGAGCAGCAGTGGAATATGGCTTTTAATAAGCTTTCTAAATCTGTGTTGGATGAATAAATGCAAGTGTTGGTGTAGTGAATTCTTTTTTCTTCCTCTTCTTTATACATGTAGATGTTGAAGAATGATTTATAGTGAGATTTCTGCCATGGAACTTGAAAAATATTTAATTCTTTTTTTATCCTTTCTGTATGTGATTATTATCAAAGTTTTAAGTATTATTAAGTAGTTGTTATCCTCTTTTGATTGCTTTTGCTGATGTTATTCATAAGCTCACATAGGTATATATGGTATATGCAAGCCTGCATCTAATAGTCAACTACAAAAATCTATATTGGCCCCAGGTCACTGCTCAAGATAATATCGGAGCCATCAGAGGGAAAATGTGAACACAGATCTTGCAAAATAAATCAGGGAGAGAAATTATTTTAATTTTTGTGTTAATTTCTTAATATTCTGCTGTACTTTCAAATTTTGGAGTACAGTTATTCCCATAGTATTAGAGGATTGATTCACTAAAATTTGTGTTATATTTGATCAATCATATTCTAACTTTTCCTTTGTAATTTTCATTGATAAAGTTGCAAAATATGCAAACAACTGCACATTCTTCAGCAAATAATATTTAAAAATCTCAGTATGTAGACAGAATTACAGTAACTTACATCTGGGCTAGGGAGGAGAGTATTAATATTGCTTTTGGCTTGTCTCTTTTGCAATCCAGAATTATTTTTCATTTTATTATTATTTAGAGTCCAATGATGATGTTCCATAACATCAGCGACGTGGGATTTCTTCAGGTGAAGGTCATCAGGGCAGAAGCATTGATGGCAGCTGATGTCACAGGCAAGGATTCATTTAGTTTCTGTAACCCTGAATACCATAGTAAGATTTGGTGATTTTAGGACTGGTAAAAAAATGCTTAAAACAAATGTTCATCTACAGGTTATGTTCTGTTTGTGCACTTTCACCTTCTGCTCATTAACGAAAAAGTCTAAACACAAATGAAAGTTTTGTAAGCAAGGCAGCAAGTCATTCTAATGCTAGCAGAGCCCTGTGTAGGCTATTTATGATAAAGGTGAAATACACATTTTTCTCCATCAGACATCCTATAAAAATTACGTAGAAGAAACTTCTTTTATTTTAGTGGATGAAACTATACAAAATTATCAACTTTAAATTCCAAGGGACAAGGGAAATAAAAGGTTCCTGAGTTGGATACTAATTTAAAGTTGTTGTCAAAATAACCACTTGATACCTGTCAGATATTTAGCAAGGCTGCTGTTGGTTTCAGACATTTCAACTGAATGCCATTTGCTGTAGCTACTCCTTATCTTTTTCAGATAAGGGGAAATAAGATTTTTTTTTTAAGTTTTCTGTTTTATGTTCCAAGTTGAATGGTTAATTTGACATGTTGCTTTGCAAAATAAAGAAAAGGTATTTCAGCCATACTGACCATATTTCTCCAGAAATGTCCAAGTTATCTCCTCTAAGTACAATCACCTTCAAACCACATGAGTTGAATGGAGCAAAACAACCTGCATCTGTCGGAAAATAGCCATCTCTGCTTTAAAATAATAATGAATATTTTTAAAAATGGGAAGAGAGTAAAAGGAAACTAGAATAAATGTTCTCTTAAAGGAGCAGATATAGATATAGAGCAACTTACTCGATTTTTAGTAGTTTTTTGATAATTAACATAACTACCAGTATTTCAGACAAGGTAATAGTTCAAATATTTTATTGCTGAAATTGATCATCCAGTTTCTGGCACACAAAATAACAGATTCTATTTTTGGTGAGGTTCTAGAAGTGTTTCTAAAGATCCCTCCGTCTGGTTTGACCTTGTAATCCCATGGTTTCTGAACAGGGAGAGAGATTTAGTTTTTCAGGGGCAACTGGGATAATTCAGTCCCTGACCTTGTTCAGTCTTTGACTTTTCCAAATCAACGTGTTATTTGTCCTGGTTGAACAATTTTTTTGGCAATATATTTGATTCAATTAAAGATGTACAGAGCTACCAAATTTTCAGACATTATATTTAGGATGACAGACAGGAAGATGGGGAAGAACACTCAGTATATTCCCTTGTTAGTAAGAAAAAGCATTTATATCAGATGTATATTGTAAGATGGCTGCACATTCCAGATGTGACAGAAATATTCTGTCTGTATATTCTGGACAAAAATGACTGGGTATTTTGAAAAGAGGATGAAGTGGTTTTATTACCTGCTGTTGTAGTTCATAGCTACTTTTAGTAACTTGCAGTTACGTACAGGTCATTCATTTAAAATAAAACTTTGAATAGTAATAGTGAGTAATAAAGTAGGTGTTTGGTGATTGTCAATAAATCATGTTTGCAAAAATTTTCTGAATACTTGACCCACCTGTATTCAGCTAAGTAATTAGTGTGGCGAGTGCTGTCATCAGTGGTGTTACTTTACACCACTAAGGACTGCTTCTATGAGTAAAAGCTAAGGACTAGTTTGCTCATCTTACTGTATTGTGTTTTCAGGGTTTATCTTTTGCCCCTGAGTCTGAAAAGTATCTGGAACAACTGTATAATTAATATCTGTGAGTTTTGCTCTGTTTCCTGTCTGCTAAACATATCTCATTTCACTTCCAGGAAATCTTTTCATGTGAAGCAATAAATCAAAATTTATTAGTTTGAGCTGAGTAGACTTTTTAAATCCTTAATATTCCATCATTAAACATAAGCACAGAGGGGAAAAGATTTCTGTAATCTTTTAAGTAGTCATTAATCCCATACCATTGCAAGGATTTTTTTTCCCCTTTCAAAATGTGAAATTTTTTCCTTTGTACCATACATTGAGCAGCATTGTAATACTGAACTAACTCTGTGTGAATAAAGAGCAGTTGAGATGCCTGTTGAATCAATGAGTAAAAAGCACAAATTATTTTTCAATGAAATCCTCAATTCTACTCCTTTCCTCAGAAAGCTTATAGCCTCTCTCAGCAGAATGCTACTACAGTAGGTCACTATAGTTAAGCCCCTAATAAACTGTTGATAGCCAAGGCCAGTTATTTTTCTTCACTTTCAATAGCCTAATGTTGGACAGTGTGTTTCAAATCCTTAAGGTTAGTACAAATTTAAAAAAAAAAAATAATTAAAGGTGGTGGTTTGGGTCTCAGCTTACAACCCCCCTCACATGTACATCCAATTTCAGGATGAGCTGAAATTTCAGTTAAGTTGTAGGCAGGGGAGCAAATAGACATTACGAGTTTGAGATGCTGTGCTGCTGGAATATGTCATAACTGGATATTAACAATACCCCAGAAAAGTACAGTCAGATTTCTCACTCAACCCACTTGCCAGGAGATCCAGGAGAGGAAGAAGCACTGAGGGGTTTAGAGTCTCCCCAGCAGTGCTTGAAAGCTTAACTTTGTTTTTGAGAGTGCTGAAAAATAGGGTATCTTGCAGGACTAGAGCCTTTGGGAAAATTATTGTGTCTCTGAAATTGTTTCCCCCAGAAAAACACTGTACTTCCATGATCAATACACAATTTTTGGGATTCCACCAATGCAAAATTATGTTCTGTTGGAAACTATGATCACAGCAAATACACATTTCTGGAAACCATATATTATTTAGTATAAATTCTTTGAAAGTGCAATCTAATCTAATGAATGGGAAGATATGGAGAATGAAATTTACTTTTTCCTTCCCTATCTGAGAAGAAACTTTCAATTGAATATTCCATTGTGTTTTAGCTATTCCTTGCATGGCTTTTTTCTCTCTAAATCCTGAGTTTGAAAGAATCATATCCCTGTTTCCCTATATCTTTGCTTGCTCATGGTATCTCTTTGGCTGCTTGTACAGCCCTGGCAAGATAGATGCTGTGCCTACAGCAACATCCTTCGATATGAAGAGATTTTCTGGTGGTTCAGTAAAACCTAAAGTGTAATGGACTCATCATGACAGTTGGATTCTGACATTATACATATGGGTTTCACCTAACCCATATAAATTACAGGTAGCAAAGCAATAAGCTCTTCACTGTGACATAGTTTAGGCTTAGGCAATAATCAGATATCTATTCCTTCTGCAGCATAGTCAGGTATAGGTGGGGGGTTTTGCAAGGCTGCTGGCTTTGCAAGGCATCTGCATCTCTTTTACTGGGGCAGATGAATTGCCCCTTTTCCTTGTGTCATGAAATAAAATTCAAAATCTCTGCCTTATCACTGATAAAAAGTAAGCAGAGTGGGAAAACATGTGCCACAGGTTTGATCGATTTCAGCAGAAGTGTTGTGCTTTTATGGAATAATAGTTAGCAACTCAGATTCGTTAGCAGAGCAAAACCAAGCTCCATAATATGGCCTGACTAGAAAATAGATTGTTTTGTAGTCTTTGGGCTTTAATTAAGATGTGTTCAAATCTAGCCCCCCTGGCTCCCTTCTCCCCCTCCCCCCATCCTTCTTGCTGTGTCACAGACCAGTGATCAGGCGCTTTCAGATGGTCCAGCCCATGACTTTGACCTTCTGCGAGGTCTTATGTTCCCTGGGGAACCGTTCAGCTCATGAGGTCTGATTTCACACTTCCAGGATGCCTTGGCTCTCATAACAATGACAGGGAGACAAAGCCCTTTAGAGTGGGCCACATGGGGACTTGTTTAAATTGGAAACTAGAGAGGAGTCAAGGAACAAGGTTACAGGCTACAGAATAGTGCTTTTAATAAAGAGCTCACAGCTCTGGTTCAGCTCAAAGAGGGCTATCTCTGTACAATTAATTGAGACATTTATCTGGAGCATCTTAGGCCTCCACTTTCTCACAGAATTATGTGATAAATATCAGCTAAGAGGCAAATGAAATGTGCATGAAATGAATTTTTAACACTTTGATTACTGTGTCTTCAGTCTTCATTAGAAGTAAATTTATTTGTATTTCTGTCCTCATTATTAATCAATTGTCTGTGTTTTTTCTGAGTACTGTGATTTCAGAACCTTCTATATCAGAGAGATTTTACTAAAGAGCTCAGTGATATTTAGGTTTGTTTTCAAAAGCTTTTCAGGCTTTTCCTCCTCTAAAGATGAGAAACTAAGCATAGAAAATGAGTCAGATATTCGTTTTCTTCCCTTTTTATTTTTTTTCCCCCCAGTTGTAGGTCTGGAATTCAGTCTCTCTTGTAAGAAAATTCCATGTTAAAGTTTTGATAATGGTACTTGAAAGTAGGATGAAAACACCAAGGTGGCTAATTGTGCTTGAATGTAAATGTCTCTTCTAAAATCTGTCCTGCTAAACTGTTCTTACATCACATGTGCAAAAATGGTCTTTTAAATGTTTCTTCAAATGCTAGGAAATGTCAGAGTGATGAACACAAACATTAAATTCACAAAGGTATGGAAGCCCATGCGTGTAAAATTGAAGGAATAAATTCAGAGGCCATTGGAAATACAGTTCCAAAAGTAATTTGCTTAGTCAATTAGTGAAAACAGGTTTCAATATACACTTGAACTATTTCCACAAAGTACAAAAATCTAGCAGATGGGCAGAATTCTGTGGTACATAAAATTATTTTTTAGGCCCTAATATAGGTCACCTGAAGACTTTTGTCCACTGTCATGTGCAGCAAAGGGTTTTAGTACCAGTTCTAGCATAGTAATGGAAAAAAACAGGATTTAAAAGATACTTTTAAAAGATATTTTATTAAAAGCTATTTTTTGTTAACCATAACATTTATAATTACACATACAATGAAAGGATGACTTGTGGTTTTGGGTTTTTTTAAAATATCCTGTGGAGATGAGTTTAACTTGATTATGGCACTACATTGACTTGCCTTGTAAGGTACTTCAAGCATTCATGATATTAGTCTGTTGCAACATGTTTGCATCAGCACAGATAGAGTAGAATATAATTCCCATTTTAAAGATGGAAAACTAAGAAAGGTTAACTGACTCAGCTAAGGCCAATAGAGCAAGTCCTTGTCAAAGGTGGCATTTCGCTTGGGTTCTGTACTTAATCCATTAGATAAGGCAGCTTCTCATGCTATTGAGCCATCCCTCCTCCTGGCCAAAGGTCAGACTGACTGTTCTGCTGCAAGCAGCTGGCTGGCAGGGAGCTAGGAACAACATTAGTGACATTAGTGTCTGCATGAGTGGCACTGCCCCCCAGAGTCATGAACTGGCTGTCTTGTCTTCTAAAAAAATAAAGGCCTTTTTTGCTGTGGGACTTAGATCCGTAATGGATAGGCATGGCCAGAGGTAGGAGAGAATCATAATAGCCTATGAAATAGTAAAAAAATATTTGGGTTTTTATAGCCATGTTTAAGTTGGTTGAACTTTGTGAAGTTATGGTTTGAGAACTTGACTTTTAAATGTAGAAATGGAATTGAAATTCTTTGTTAAGTTTTTTAACTGTCCAAAGCATTTTTAATTTGGTTTGGTAATGTAATGTCAATAATGCAAAAATTCATATAATATTTAGTTTAGAATAAGGCTAATGATTTTATGAAAGTTGTTTCATGGTCTAACTAATGCTGAAATTGACTTTTTATCAGTTTTTGTAACTTTATGGACTGTGAAATGGCAAAATTATGAAATTATTTCTTTCTCTGGAGTTATACTGAAGCAATGCATGTTTTCTACAGCCATGGTAGAAGTATCTCTGAAGGACTAATGGGTGTCTAATCCAGTGCTATCTGCTGTCTCTTGTGAGTTAATACTTCAGAAGTGCAATAAGTTTTTTGGAGGACAGGTAGATCTGCCATGTGCTCTCTTGTTTGCATATACTCTGAAGAGCAATTATATCAATGGTAATTCCTAGGAAGAGCCCATGGCAGCCTTAATTAAGAGAGTAAGAGTCTTTCTACAGTGACTGGTGGTCTTCATGGTTTTTTCATTCCTACAGGCTGTAATTTCAGTGATTGGCGATAGAGAAACATGATGCTGATTACTGTACACAAATGTTTTCTTCCTCTCTAAAACAGAGAATTAAGCCACTGCATAAAATATAGATATTTCCATATTTTTGTTTACTAGTCTCTTGGTTTACAATATTAATTGGATAATAAGCAGATGACATGCAGTCCTTTGGAGACAAATGCATATAGTTAATAGAGTTTTTTGATTAAAAAAATCACTGTTAAACTTGTACAAAACATGGCAAGCAAGTTATTCAAATTTAAGATTTGACAGCTTTTCATCAAAGAAAAGTCTGCTTTGTATACAAGTGGAGCTAGGAAGTGAGTGCGAAAGTGCAGTTACATTCAATTGAAGTCTCTGTTTGAAAGAACTACTATGTTCCAAAATTAATTTTTGCTGAAAAACAGTTTGCTAAGATTCAAAAATTTATATTGGATGATTTTCACCTTGGGGACCATTGAAGAAAGGACTATATAAATTGACCGGAAATATAAATTAACTCATATTGAAATTTGACAGCTCTAACACTCAGGTGAAGTTCATAATTAGGCAAATAAAACATCCTTGCATCTGAACTGGTCATATATCTTTACCATCTCTTGCGAAAAAGTAGTACTTTTGTAGTTGAATTTGAGATGACACCCAATGGTTTTTTGTTCTAGCTGCCCCCTAGATTGGACAGTTCAGCTTGCTTGCAGCCTGGAAGATGCAGTGGTGTGTGAGACCAGCCCACCATCTTGATACAAGGGTTCACAATATGTTTGGTGCTTGTTTGTGAGTACCAGCATAGAGAGCCAGATGAAAGTCCTGTAGTGTTTGAACTAATGGAAGGGGCCTTTCCCAAACTTTTCCACTAAAAAACACACAGGCTGTGTAGTGCTCTGGCTACTTGAGAAGAAAATCCAGAAGCTGAAATTGTGTAGAGATTGAGGCTTTGTTGTTTTGATTTTCTAAGTATTTTGAGAAGCAGTTAAAGATTGCTTCTGTCAATCACTATTTAGGTCTCTTTTCCATCATGAAAAAGTTCATTTTGTATTTTCTTGCAGGAAAAAAATGTTAACCTAAACAGATAATGAATATGAGCTGCCAACTGTCTTTGATTTGTTTGTTGAAGGACTTCCTGGGCTCTGAGGGACTTTGAGTTTTGAAGAAAACAAGTAACACATCTCTAGTTTCTCATTGGTACCTCTGTTGGAGAGCTGGGGCTGATTTCACATTATGGTTGTACAGTTCATTCCCGAATGTACGGTAGTTCTGAGAAATAAGGTGATGAGTAAAAGAGTAATTTAAATTAATGTGTACATGATGTGCAATGTGAGGGACACAGTGCTGACGGAAGTAAAATATTCTCCTTAGATCTAAGTAAGGTAATCTCAGTTTGTGCTCTGGTCTTGCAATGTCTAAAGACATAGGATAGCACAAACAAGGATATCTGTCAAACTAGATGCAACATGTGGCCTAAAAGTCAAAAGCTTTAAAGATAAAAATAAAGATAGAATTCAAAGATTCAAAAGATAAGTAGCTCTTTAGGTTTTTTTTTCAGTCGTGGCATTCATTATAAAGTAGAACTCCTAGAGTTCATTCTCAGATAGTCTATTTCTGTAATGGGTAAAGGGGGGAAAAGGATGAGGGAGATCTGTCAAAAGAGAAGTTGCTTTTCCTTCCAATTATGCATGTGAGGTAAATTAGGAGTTTATTTCTATAATTCCAGAATCCCTTAGGACTATACAAGTAGAGACCAAAAAACATGAGACATTACAGCAAAAGAATGGATAAATTATTAACTTTGTATTGAGGTTTTCTGCAGGTTTGATTTCAGTAAGTTGGAAGGTGTACTTTGTTTTTTCACTACCTACTGTTATCATGAATTCCTACAATCAGTGATAAGGTGTGATAGCAGTTAGCCCCACTGTGGTCATGGGATACCCAAAATTTTCAGTTTTGGTGTTGGTGCTGCTGGGAGCAAGCTTTTAATGTGTGCCTTAGGCAGGTGGCAGTCATCTTATTCTTGTACACACTGACCACATGCTTAGGAATGTATCAAGAAGCTTGTTGTGGATATCTGCCTGATCAATATGTCTCTAAAGCCACTGGAACAATAGCTGGAGGCCTACAGAGCAGGGATTGCTAGCTGGAAGATCCTCAGTAGATATTGAGGATTTGGTAGAATTTCTTGATATATAAAAGATGGTTATTTACCGTTATATACAACAGTTGTGGTTTAGTTTATAGTGAAAGGCATTGTCATGACAATGTAATGGAATGATATAACTGAGCATAGGCAACACAAGACTAATCAGAGGTTTATAAGTGTACTTTAAGAAAGGCTAGAGGGAGAGAACATACTCTTGTGAACATGTGTGCTTCTTTTCTAAAAATGAGGAAAATCATTTCTGTATCTCTTGTTTAGCTAATCACATTAACTGACAGAAGTTTTCTGAGGCTGCTGCTGCCTTTGTTAGAGTGTGCTGTGCTTAATGTACTGATTTTGAATAATACAGAGTTGTTGGATCTTTTGGGTCCTCCTAGAGACCAAGGAGACCTAAGGACATTTTTTACTATTTTGGTGCTCTCTTAAGGCTTTCATTGGGAACAATCCCATTATTTTGAACACTTGAAATGCAGAAGGTTGCCAAGGCTGTCAGTGAGAACTAAGATTGCAGTTACTCTTTTTAATAATGAAAACTTGAAAGATGACAGATAGATACAAGTTTCACCAAGTCTTCATGCATTGTTCTGTCTTTGTCTTTCTGGATCAGATTCACTTATTTGGGTTAGTATCTTAATAATGTTTACACATATCTTTTGCTGAGTATATAAAGTAATGAGTGGTGCCTTTCAAAGTCCCAGTTCAGTTATGAGAGTTTCAGCATTATGGAAGAAGTGCCCATAGGCAGTGGTGAACCTGCATATGGGAACTTTTTAACAAAAAAAATCTGATAAAACCAACATTCCTTAGCAGAGATGTTCAAAGCTGGGAAACTTCTCTTAATCAGCCATGGTATTTGAACCTTCCCTTGAACCATGTCATGATATTGCATCTATTCAAATTTGTTCTTGTAGTATTTTCAAATGATAGGAGGGAGGAGGTGTGAAATGTTTACTGTAAATGAGGGATTTTTTCATTTCTGAAGACCATTAGTCTTTGGCTTGATTAAGGAGCTCTGTAATGAATGTTACATATTATTGATTGATGTCCATGTAAATCTGTAAGAATTGTCATTGAAAAAGTGCATGCCAAGAGGCACAGAAAATAAATAAACGTAGTAAATACCTTCTCTTTGCTTACAGAAGATGCCCTGTATATGCTGCAATGCAATTTGCTGTGTCTGTATATGTTTTAATAAGCTCAACTCACATTGTACTACCATATGCAAATATGATTGATAATACTTTAAAAAATGAGATATAGTAGTCCACCTGCTGTGCCAGTGCTGCCTTGTTATTTTAACTATCTTCTGGGTGTTTCTTTTTCAAATACTGAAAGCTAAAGAACTCAAATAATATAGATGGTTTAGATTTCCTAAAATCTATTTCTAGCCATGTAAAGTGAAACCTTGAAATGTGTTGTACATCCATTTCCGCTGACTAATGAATTGTATAAATTTTCAAGATAATGGGAAACATTCAGGAGTATGTGATTTTCTAGAGAAGGTAAACATCAATTGACTGTCATTCACAATGTCTTTAAAACAATTATTCTTTATCATTAAAGTTAATAATATGCACATCAACCCTTGGTGTAGTCAAAATCAATACTGTATTTTGGGAGATGTCGTCTCTGGACAGCTTTGTCTAAGTATTGATTTCACTGTCATTTGTATAACGTATGAAACAAATTATGTGCTTCCCTAATATCATTAATGCAGTCCCACTAATGTACGTATTGTAGCAACTCAGTTTATAGTTTCTAATAATGCATGAAAAAAATAATACAGAATTATTGAAGAAATTGAGAAACACAATTTCCTAGTATGCATTTGATTGTGGAAGGCCAATGCCAACATTCAATATATTTTGAACAGTTTACTGCCCTAAAAAGTCTGGAGAGAAGAGCAAGCCATGAGGTACTACACAACTCAATTGTTCATTTATATCAGACGAAGTTCCCCTTCGTCTGGGAAGCTGCAATTTGTTGTTCAGCTTTCTACTTACATGAAAATAATGTATATATTTGTACTCTGCCAAAGGCAAAGGTTACTCCCTTCAGCTGCGGTAGAAAATAAAGATATAAAAGCAGGATAGTATGCCTCTGTTTTAGACAGCACTTATACCAGTTGTCATTACTGACATAATTTGAAATACGTGTTAAATAATTTACTCCACAATGTGATTTCTTCCCTTTATTGCCTCTTCATTGAAAAAGGTCTTCCCACACGCCCCTTATGTTTTCATTGGTGTTCTTTCCATCATACCTGTTTCTTAAGTCTACCTTGCTACCCCTCCTTAACCTTCTAGGAAATTTCAGGATTGCCCTGAAATGGTGAAGATAACAATTCTGCCACCTTTTTCTTTCTCTTACTTTGGAGCACTCCTTTTTCAGACAACCAAGCTGTTCTTAAGCATCAGATTCAGGTGCCTACTTTTCTTCTTATCCTTTTGTCCTAGTTTGGCCAAGGATGTGCGAGGTCAGAGTCTGTAGCCATGTGGGTCTGTCTAGGCTGTTATTCAATACACTCAAATCATCGCTGGTGTGTGGAAGTCAGGGAGTCTCATGTCCAAGATGAAGAGGTCATGGCTTCTGGTGGAGGAAAACAGGGGCAGTGCAGAGGTTCAGCAGCCATTTTCTCCCTGGGGGAGTGTGTGGAGAGTGGAGTGATGGGTTGGTGCTGGTCCCCACTGGAGGATTTATCTAACTAACATTGTGGGTTTTTTCATTGTCTTGGTCCTGGGTAGGAAAAGCGCAGGTGTGGAAAGTTTGTGTGCCATTATCTTTCATTGTCTCAGGCTTGTGGGAAAAAATGTGGTGGAGGGAGTGGTGGGGTGGCACCATCTGTGGAGGCAGTGTGTCGGACTTAGTGAGCATTTTGCATGTAATCACCCCCTCTTGTACACTGTTACTGTTTGCTTTCTTATCTCATTGCCATTTCCAGTAAGTTATTACCTCAACTATAACTTCTGCCCTTAGTTTCTCTCACCTGAAAGAGGGGTTGGGGAAGAGGGGAGCAGCTTAACTTCCTGGTGGGCTTAAAATGCAACACCTTTCCAAAATCAAATCTTAAAAGCATTAGTGTCAGTTTCATGTTCTACCCCTAAATTTGCAGTTGTGATCATTTTTTCTTGAGCTTTCCTTAGTATCTAAGCACTGCTTGCCTGCAGTCTTTTGCTGTAAGCTGCCTATTTCGTATTTAAGGAGAAACACACACACACTTTCTTTGCCTGTTACCTTTCTTTAAAGGAAAAAAAAAATAGGCCTCCATATCCATTTCCATTATCCTGCTTGCACACAATTATCTAAATAATGCATTTTCAAAGCAGGAACGTCATACTTTCTCCTTTGGTGGCTTTCATGCTGAGGGACTTCTTTGTAAATATATCCAAAACTACTTTTTTGTGCTTTAATGTATAAAAGAATATCAACCATGTTTGGCTTTCTACTGAGACTACAGTCTGTCATTCCAGCCCATACCATCTCAGTCTTTAATTGTACTTGCCCACCTTGTCCTGTATTAGGCTTTTATATGAGGCTGTCTTTAAGATTCTTTGATTTTGGGGAGAGGATTTGTGCAGTGTGAAACATAATACAGCATAATTGTCTTTGGATAATTTTCGTAGATGCTATGTTGTAACAAATAATACAGAATAATACATTTCCTTCATATCAAAATACTCCCATTATGTTGTCGTTAAAGTCAATGGAGAATTGGTACCATTGAAGTGAAGTTCTCTTAGCTGTTTCACAAGGGTGCTTGGCGACTTCCAGGAACATGCTGTGTTTTATCAGAAGAGTCTGTATGGTGATTTTTTGCCCCCTCCCATCCCTGTTTTTTTAAGGCAAATGAATTGTTCTTTTAGCAAAGAATGTTAATAGATTATGGAAATGAGTGGAGTGCTATGAATATCTTGAATATAGTGCAGACTATTGCAGTGAAGCTCAGAAAATGAGAAAAAAAACCCCCAATCTTGTTTTTGTTTAAAGCTTACTCATCATATGTTTTCTTAGTTCATAAAATTTGTTCCAAATTTTCTCTTACAGGTAAAAGTGACCCATTTTGTGTAGTTGAATTGAACAATGACAGGCTGCTGACACATACTGTCTACAGGAACCTCAATCCAGAATGGAACAAAATCTTCACATTGTAGGTGTTTACATTTGTGGGGGGAGGCAGGTGGGGGAGTGGGGTTTGGGTAGTTTTTTCGAGGTGAGGGTGTTGGAGAGGGAACAAAAATACTTAATAGTAGTTCTAAAGAAGAATAGTGATGACATACTGATATTGCTTAACTAATCCAAATACATTCTGAGGATTGAAAACATGAAAAAAATTAGAGAAATGTATCATTTTAAATTTTAAAAATGCCAGGTCTGTTTCTTGGAAACCAGGTGTAAGTAATGCTATGCACACCAGACTCCTGCTAGGTTCAGCAACAGTTTCAAGGGCCAAATCCAGTGTGATGGATTTGCCCCTGAAGTTTTGAGTGGGGGAACAAAAAGATACTGTGAATATGACCTTCATTAAAATGTGGCTGTTAAATGTGAAAAACATTAGATAACTACATAAAGTTAGAAATTCTACACGCATTTATATTTCTCTGAATTATGATGAAATACTTTCCACTTCTTGTTTCCATTTACCAGCTGTACTTCTCACAATACCCATCTAGTATAATACCAGTACAATCTAGCTGTTGGGTAAAATGCAGTCTAAAACAATTTATTGGGAAGTGATGTGATTCTTTTTTTTTAATCCATGTGTTATTTTGAAGACAGTTAAAAGCTTCTATTTTCAAAATAGAAAAAAAGGTCTTCCACAGACAAAACGTCCTTTTTTTTGTGTTGCTCAATTGCCTTTTTCCCCTCCTTCTCTCTATCTGACTGTAATGTGACACAAATGAGTAGAAAAAACTGATCATTGCAGGTCTCACTGCTGCTGAAATCGGTAACAAGCCTCTACAAGAACAGTAGAAGCTTTAGTTTTGTGTACATTTGCTTCACTTCATCGTACATGAAAATGCTATATTTTGCCCTTAATCTCAAAATTCAGTGTGATTTTAATTTTTGTTTTCCCCTCTAGATTTGTCATTCATATATTTAGCATCCACAGGTTTCCTTGACCTGCAGTGAGCTCTCAGAAATTAATTCAGAACAAAAGAAAAAAATATCACAGTAGTTGTATTTTTCAACAATTTATTACAGTAGTTCTCACTTCTGTATCTGCAAAACCATCCTAAATTGTGCGTATTTTTAATTATTTACCAATAGAGCCAATCATCCTTTACATCTCGACAGTGTTCTCTGTACAAGAAATTGCCTGTGTTTGTAGAGGACAAAAGACTAATCAGAAGCAAATAGAAAACCTCTGAAAGCTTTCAAGGCCTTCCTTCCATGTCTATTTGCATTTATCCTCAGATTTCTTAGTTAATTTTTGGGCTAGCAATCCCTCATCTGGATGAGTATATTTTACTGAAGTTGAATTGCTTTCCTTGTATTTTCTGGAACAGCCATTCAATCAAACATGAGTTCTCTCAAATGCTTTTTTATATTTGAGTAAGGAATATGAATTTTTCATCCCAAAGTTTAGAATGTACAGGGACATTTCCTGTGCATGGCAATGGAGTGTTTAACAGCTTGCAGTCTTTTTTCCTCAGTTTCACCTGAGAGATGCATTTTCCATATTGTTTGTTCTTTATTTGCTGTAATTTGTTGTATATTTGTAATTAAATGAGGATTTCAAAAACAAAGAACTTGTTCTTGGTGCAAGGATATGCTCTTGTAGCTTTTAATTATCTCCATTTACAAACCTAAAGGTTTCACTGTACTTGCAGTAAAAATTGCCACAAGGGTAGCGGTGTTTAAGAGTAGCTTTTAAAAAGCTCTCTGTCCTTCAGCTGGTGGCTGTAAATCCCCCAGCGCTGCTCTGTGCAGGTCATGCAGTGCAAACCCAGGTAGGAGATTTAAGGCAACGTGCTTCACAAAATTTCTGCTGGAAAAACCTTGCAGAGAGAGAGAAAGAGTGATACTGCAGACTTAGAAAGTATTTGGGTTACAAAAAGTCTTGCAGAGAGAGAGAGAGAGAGAGAGAGGGTAATCATTGCAGCCCTTAGGAAGCATTTTGGTTATATGCAGAAATGTCTCATTTACTTGAGCTCAGTTCTCCTCCATGGCTTGGAAAAATAGACGGATATCTGTGCTAACCTTTTACAGTTTTGTCCTTGGTACCCGGTGGAGTAAGTGACTTCTTTCTTCTGTGTGTACTTCTCCCTTTGTAGCAATATAAAGGACATCCACTCAGTGCTTGAAGTGACAGTTTACGACGAAGACCGCGATCGAAGTGCTGACTTTCTAGGCAAAGTTGCTATACCATTGCTGTCTGTAAGCTTCATTCACCTGACATACTGCTCTGAATTTTTCCCACTAAAGAGGGGAAAGAGCAAAAAAATAAAAAATAAAAAATTTGCAGCTCTGAGTCTGTCATTTCTCAACCAAGGTCTGTAATAACACTAAAATTTTAACATACTCTATTCACGGCCATGTTGAATCCCATGATAGTTAATTTTTCCTGACAGACTCGGTCCTGGTAATGAACAGGTACTTGTCAGACTTGCCACAGTTGTTTTGGGTTCTCTGTCAGTTTCAGCAGCTGGGGGTCAGGGGTCACCGGGGGGGTGTATTCAGTGGAGACTGCAAGACAGACGGCTGTCATGTCCTTTTCCTGCAGATTCAAAATGGTGAACAGAAAGCCTACGTCTTGAAAAACAAGCAGCTGACAGGGCCAACAAAGGGGGTCATCTATCTTGAAATAGATGTGATTTTTAATGCTGTAAGTCTTAACTTTGGGTTTTTTTGTACTACTAAAGAGTTCAGTTTCATGAAAGCTTTTGTTCCTGATTTGTAGAGAATTTCTGTCATTCCTCATTTTCTCTGAGCCTTGATTTATACTACAGAATACTCTTCTGCCACTGCTTGGCACACCCACTCTTTTTGTTGCTGCTGCTGCTGCTGCTGCTATTGCTGCTAATGTACAGAGCAGCAACTCTTGTCTCTGTCTATGCTTATGTGTCCCGAGCTTGGCAGCCATGACTTTGAAACTTGATAAATTTTGCAAATTGAAGCCTGCGTTATTAGTGAGAAAAAAGTAAACTTGAAATATTGACACGCATTTTAATGCATAGGTGAAAGCCAGCATACGAACCTTAATGCCCAAAGAACCGAAGTACATTGAAGAGGAAGACAGACTGTCTAAACAGGTAAAGAGTAAGGAAACACTAATCCCTTCTAAAATCCTTAATATCAAGTGTGCACATTCAAATATCTGGTATCATACTGCTGAGAGTAAAGAATAACATTTTCATTACATGTTTACAAAAGAATATGATAGGTTGAAAAGTCAGAAACAAAATACATGGGTTTAATGTGTCTCCTCTATAAATTGCTGCCTAATTTCCATGAAATACATGAATAAGAACACAGTTGAAACCATCAGGTTTCACACATATCAGATTATTGCACAGGTGCATGTAAAATAAGTCTTGCATAAATTTTTGCTGTTAAGTTTGACCCAAAAGTTCTCCATTTGTTGCAAGGTAAAGAGCCAGCATTCTTTAGCCTAATTTCAAAGAAGTTACTTGAGTAAGGTTTGAATCAAAGGTGAAAGCAGACTAAAACTCTTTGGAATCCCAGGAATAGAAAATGTCTCGACTCTTTCTTTTTTCTCTGGATATTTTTGCTACACACAATTTTAATGCTTTGAAAAAAAAATTATTTAAATACACATATTTTTCTGCACTCAAACTACTTTGGACTCAGTTTTTCGTGTTCCACAGATGTTGTCTCTTACGTGGACAGAATTAGTTGGACTATGGGAACAAGATTTTTGTTGTTTTTGGTGAAAAGTCAAAGGTCTCAGAACTGTTTTCTTTGTTCCTGAAAGCTTGCAGACTTGAGCATGTTTTAAATTACCTGCTGGATGAAATTTATATCTGTTTATTATATAGTTAATATAAAAAACATTTCAAGAGGCCAAATATTTCTTTATTTGCATTTTTGAGAAAAGCAGTTAGTAAAGCTGCATTTTGCATTACTATTCCAGCAAAGAAGCAAAAAAGCCTTTTACTCAAGATTCATTCTTATTCCCACTTTCATAAACGAAAATGGCATTGTGACTTTTGCAGACAGCAGGAGGAGTGACCATTTTCTCTGCAACTCAGTATACAAATCATTCACTGGTTTGTTCATTTTTTGTGGTGAAGTATGTTGCCATTTTAGAGAATTTAACATTTTCCTGAATCAAAACCTAGAGTTGTTATGTCTTACATACATGTAATTTGAAACTATGCAGATAACTTTGGTAAACACTTAAAAGAATGCTCTCAAAATACATCACAGCAGGAAAAAATGGTTAAAAATGTTAAATGGTGCAGATATTTTAATGATATTAGAGCAGTAGTGTTGCATGGTTTCAGGATAGTATCCTGCAGCATCTTTTTATTTAAAAAGGCCTGCATGTGTTAAGAAGGGCTTAATGAAACTGAAATCTAATTAACAAAATAATTTGTGAAATTTTGCAAGTGGCTTTTTAATGCTGAACAATTTTTGTACCATCTAGAATTAAATTCAACAAATACTAATTGACACAGTTAGCAAATTCTCTCTCTTCCAAGTCTCAGATGTTAAATCAACTTGCTCAGTTTGTGAGCTAGAGAGCTTAATATTTTCTCAGCCCTCTCCCAAACTGAAAATGACAGTATTGTTAGCATGAGCCTCTTCTGAAACTTTTTGGGGTTTTGAAATATTTTTAACCTTTCATCTTTTTAACAGCTACTGTTAAGGAACTTCATCCGGATGAAGCATTGTATCATGGCTCTCGTTACTGCTGCCTGCTACATTAGTAGTTGTTTTGACTGGGATTCTCCACCAAGAAGCCTCGCTGCTTTTTTGGTATGATCTTCTTCATACTATATTTAATCATCCCAGTGTGTTTGTGTTCTAGACTGAGAGACAAAGCTGTGTAGATTGGTAGTTTCTTTTTAATTTATTTAAATGTTTGCATTATGATGATACCATAAGTTTATTCAGTTTTTTTAAAGTAATTAAGTTGAAAATGTCACACAAACAAGATAGAGTGGTTTTTTAAAATTTATAATTGTATATTTATAGTAAAAAAAGTAATTGATTATATAAGTTACAAGCAGGCAATCCAAATTAAAATAGAGTCAGTGAACTGTGGAAAATATATTTTAAGCTTCTCACAAATTATGGCCATTAAATTTTTTTTGGTCCCCTTGCATATTGAATAATTGACTCTTGAAGTATTTTTGATTACTATTTATTCAAAGGTGGTGTTCCTAGATAAAAAAAAATCCTCCAAAATAAAACAAACTCAACTTTAAAATCATAAATGCAAACCAACTAGTACCTTTTAGGCAGCAAGCTCTGGTCATAGTTTTTAGCGAATGGTTTAAAGTGAATTTGGTTTTAGCTATTTAAACAAAATTGCTGTTTCTTAGTGAACATGATCTTTAGTATTAACCTTTATTTTGTGTTAAATTTTAAAAATTCCAAGCACAGTTGTAGATTGCATTGTGTTACCCAGATAAATACCTCTTTATTTTTAAAATCATAAGAGCTACAAACAAGACCATTATTTTTTTTATTAGAGTGTAGAAATGTATGCACAGACATACTTCTTGGAATTTCTAAGTTTTTTAAATTGGCTGAAATACTGAGATTAGGAGCCTCTCCTCCATGATTATGAACAGGGAAGAGTTTTGGTATAAATTTGAATAATTATAGACATCGTCTGCTGATAGTACATTTTACTTGGCTCCTTTAAGGTCAAGTGCCTCAAATTTGGAGAAATCAAACCAGGCATTGGAGCTGGCTGTGCAGTAAAATGGGGTAGCTGGGTGTGTCACTAAGTCATGCTGTTTTGCAGAAAGTTTCTTCTAGCAGGGCTCCATTTGTATTGTGAAGCTTGATAAAACCCCTTGTGCCTGTCAAGGATGGCAGCATGCTGTGGGTCCTTGGCTGCCATGTTTGTTGGGAGTACAGGAGATACATGTGCTATTCAAAGAGCCAGAGAGTTGTACTTCAACTGATGTCTGTAGTAATGGCACTGTGTGCAAAGATTAAATATGCTTGTTACTGTTTGCTGTAGAAAGGTGATCTATCGTTTCAGCTGAAAGTTATCAACACTTCATAGGAAAACGCAGGTTTCAACATAAAACTCGAATGTTCATATTGCTATTACTGCTTCAGTTAGTAAGTATTCATCACTCTAAGGCAGATTTTAATATGGATATGGAATACTCAGGTGTTGCCAGTGTAAGAAAGGAAAATGCAAAGACATCGTATTATCTGGCCATTTTTTTTTTTTTTCCCCATGGCACATTTCTGTAGCCATGGAAGAAATGATAATCATTTCTGGTCATAGGAAAAAAAAAAAAAATCAGTGTCATAAAAAGTAGTAGTAGTACGTAAAACAGAATTTGAATAGGGAGGTCAATAATGAGTATATTATTTCTTTATTTGCATTTTTGAGAAAAGTAGTTAGTAAAGCTGCATTTTGCACTACTATTCCAGTAAAGAAGCAAAAAACTATTAATATAATTACAGTGTATTGCAATAGAAACATGTTCATGATTATATTATAGATAAATTCATATTTTTCATACCCGTCTATATAAAGAGAAATATGTATAAAGAATCTGATTTTCTTCGTTTTCTTACAGTATTTGTTTGGCTATGTAGGTGTTGCAATAGATTTTTATGTTTACATCAGTGCTGTGATTGTACAGATGTATTCCTGTTCTGCATCCAAAATGCATCCTGTGTATTTTGTACAGGACAAAAAGCACAGGATGACCTGATGTTATTTTCTCCAAGGATCAAGTCATTTCTCTGTCAGGCAAAAGAAGTTTTTACTGGCCAAGTCAAATATATGTGAATTTTTATCGTGATTATAAGCTTTGGGTTTATATGGTTTCTGGATTTTCATAGGCTGTTGAAATCTCAAGAGTGATCCACTTGCTTGTTTTATGGTGAATTATACTGGAATTAAGGTTACTACTTAATAGAGTGTATGAAAAAATATGTATATGTTTCATTTTCTCTTCACTATTTTACAAATTATATCTCCTCTTGAAGTTGTCTTCTAGAGGCTAGAAAATGTCACAGCGAAATGCCAGTTCCAGAAAGGAGAGGAAAAGCAGGCTGTTCTGGAGATTTTCAGCTCTTTAGGCAGACTAATAACATATGAGAAGTAAAGTTTTAAACTAACCATTTCTTGTATCCCGTTGGGTTCAAAAATACACTGTGATGGGTATATCCTGATACAGAATTACAATCATTTCACCTAAGTTGCATATGTAAGGGTTGATTTTTTTGTTTCCCTCAGTGCCCCACATCCTTGGCATTACAATTATAGATACTTTTCTACCGTGTGGCTTTTCTTTCTGATGGGGATATGCAGGACCACAGGTGAAGAAAC
This sequence comes from Hylia prasina, assembly GCA_013397195.1. NCBI lineage: Eukaryota > Metazoa > Chordata > Aves > Passeriformes > Sylviidae > Hylia > Hylia prasina. The sequence goes on along the minus strand of VYXD01014880.1, from coordinate 8,057 downwards.
TCTGGCAGAATAGCTCAGTTTTCAAAAATGTAATTACTAAAATAGGTTAGGAAAGGCGAACTACTCTTGGAAACCTACAGAAAATCTTGATTAATATGTTAACTATAATAAGTTACAATTACTTGCTTTATATGCTTTGTGTACTCTTCACTTCAGTTCTTTTAAAAGTCATTCTCCTTGGAGAGCCTTGGTGACTAACTGTTCACTGAAAGGGCTTGCTGATTATTTTTACTCCTGAGCTTAGCTGTCTCAAACCTTTTCATTATTTGGGACATTTTAGGTTCAGAAATGCTATATTGAAGTCTTAGGATGATTCTTTCTAAAATCTGTCCAAATGCATCAGCTCAATGACCAGTGTTGCCTGTGCTATTCATAGAGATACAGAAACATCAAATTAAGTTTTGAAGGCTCTAGATTATATCTTTCTTCCACTAGACAATATTTTACCTGTTTCGATTAAACTTCATAAGCTCATCATCTTCACTGGGGATTTTGTCTGAATAACTGAAAGTTTTCACTCCATTTTTTTTTTCTATGCTTCGGTAATTCAGAGCAG
>VYXD01014879.1:570165-581556 GCA_013397195.1 Hylia prasina | reverse complement strand
GATGTAGGCACAGTGCCACTGGGTCCTTGGCCAGCTGAACGAGCTTTGCCATGAACAGAGCCTGTAAAATAAGCTGAAAACATTCCCAGTTATGTCAATCCCTTTGCAAGAGATTTTAAGTATTTCCCATTTTTTTCTACAGTATTTTAACAAAATTGGAAAGATTGCAAAATTCCCTTTCAAATGCATTTTTCATGACTGTGTGAAAAAACCCACAGTTACTGTGGTGTCCATATTTTTACAGTAATGAGGGTACTATTAAAGCCTGCCTGTCCCAAAGGAGCACGGTGATCATCAGGCTCATTATTCAGAGTAAGACAACAGCAATATTAATGAGGCTCAGACATCTGTCAAATTAATCTGTAGTTCCAAGTTTAGGGATCAAAGGCAGGATTTAGGTTTTCTAGCTGTGATTTCCCATTTCTGTCAAAATCTGAGTGGCTGTGAGTGGCTATAAAGAGATTAATTTCTATTTTTCAGCTGTTTATACAACCATAATAATGAGGGACCTCAGAAAGCTGATATAGCACGTCTTTAGAGAATACTCTCCTTTATCTTGCCAGTGAGGACTGGGAAACTGGGAGCAGCTCAAACAGCAGATGGTACAGCAAAAATGATGGAACTTGATTCCACGGACATTCTAGGGACATGCCCTAGTGTGTAGTTAAAAACTCACAGGTATTCAAATTCAAGGGATATCTCCTCTTCCTTTCCCAGAGACAGGGAGTGTCTCTTGCCACGGTATGAGGGCTGTCACTCTGTCCCCTTGCCAGCACTCAGGTCATTCCTCAAGGGGATAAGAGCCTGGGACTCATTGCACAGTGTTTGAGACAAAATCAGAATGCTGAGGAGGAAACAAGGCATGCTGAGGTGTATATCTGCCTCCCTCACTCTCCAAGGTCCTCTTCCCCATGTTTATGTAAGCCTCCATCCTGAAGGAAGGGAGGATAAACTCAACTCCAGGGCCAGGAGAGGCTGCTGCAATGCACATTAGCATTGCCCAGAGTAGCCTGGGGCACTTGGAGCCGAGGGGAGGCTCCTGTGATCCCCCAGCAGTCTTCTCACAGCCTCCTGTTGCACAAGCTGCCCGTGCAGTAAAGGGATGTATGAATCCCATCCCACCTGAAAATTTAGGGGAGATGGTCTGTAAATAGGTTGTGTGCATGGAACATGTCCCATGCTTTGCAGGGGAGATTTGTGGCTGCCCTTTGTTTGCTCTTTCCTGGGTTTGGTCTGCCAGGCACAGGGAGCAGCAGGGGCCAGGCATCCCCTGGGAGAGGGAAAGTTACCGTGGGTGGGTTCTAGGCAGAATGCCTGCTTTACCCAGTACACACTGAGCTGAAGCTGTAATCCTTGCAGGCTTTGGAAAGCTCTCTCTTCTGCCTGGGTAAAAACAATGGGTTACTTAAGCTCCACATGTTTAGAAAAGTCAATGCCTTGAGTTAAGGGGATCAGGGAAGAAACCAATGAGTAGCTTCTCATTGGTACAGAAGATGCTTCTGCCTCCAACTCTTCTCTTCCAGTGTTTTAATAGCCCTATTCCTACTTTGATTCATCTAGGAAAACCTATGGAGCATAGTGAATAAATCCGGGCTACAAGAGCATTTTATATATATAAGGAATTCTGTAAAAAATTGTCAACTAATTGTCCAAACTAATTAAAAACAACATAAATACAATCTGATATTTATAGGAACTGGAGGACTGTAATATTTACAGTCAGATACAGGATCATCAATGAGAAATAAATTAATTTTCTTTCTTAGTTTTTAAGTGCTTTTGTACACTGAGATCATCTGCTCTACTTCAGTATGATTTCTTGAAGAAGGACACCATTTTTACACATTTCTCAGCTCTAGAAACAATTTAAATATAATCCTCCTGACAAGCCAAAGGCATAAAGATAACTCCTGGCTTGCTGAGTTGTTGCCAGCAATCAGTAGCCTTGCCTCGACTTGGCAGTCAACACAACGTAATGTTAACCTTCTTTTTAGCACATGCCTAGCTCCAGTTCTACCCTGCTAATGGCATTAAAAGTTCTATGTTTGCCATATTTTTCTTCATATAAATTATTTTTCAAAACACTAATTTTGCAACCAGAACAAGGGAATCCACCTCTCCTATTGATCCCATGATTTAATTACAAAACCAGCTAAATAAGGATCCAATAAGTTTGCAGTACAAGTGGTCACCTTAGAGCAATGTTTACACGATTTTCTTGGAATTAAATCCTAAGTGTTTCTGCAAATTTTTTCCACAAAAGCGGAGTTGTGCCCTGTATCCACACTTCATAAAGCAGGATCTGGCTTTGCATAACTTTCCTCAATAGCTTTAATGTATCTTGAAATATGAACTAGATATGCCTACCTCCAGGTAGAGGCATTTCCAGGAAAATTCAAACCTAGACAGCAGTATTTCAGCTATATTTTGAAATATTTAAATATTTTGCTGCTATCGTAACGATGTTTGAGCCAAGATGATCCAAGGATATAAATAAGGTAAGCTTTGTTGGAAGGGACATCAGGCCTCTCTCTGTGGACCTTGCTCTGTTGAAAGGCTTTAACTTCAGAGTTGTTTCCATCCAAGCAAAATGGCAATTTTCCATGCCATTCAGGCATAACCCATACCCAGAAAAGAAGTCTGTACTGCTCTCAGGTGACACAGCCAGAAGACTGCAGTAATATCCCTCTGTCCTAAATGATATTGTCTTCCACACCACCCTAAGGAGGATCATCTGTAACCGGCTTTTTTCTGCCATAAGTCTGTAACAAAAGGTTAAGGATGTTGCGTTTAAGTATCTAGAGCCCGAAGGAAAAGTGAAAGTGGCTGTCCCAGTGAAAGTAGCTATTTTCAGTGTCAGGCATGCAAATGGGATTTCATTTCAAGCATAACATGCTTTCTTTCCTCCATCCATATTATTTCATTTTAGCAGAAGTTAGAGTTTTTATTTCCCACTCATATGACATCCAAGTTACTGCTGGTTGGCATCTACATCTCACATACCTATGTGGTACAATGCAAGAGCATTTTTTGAGAGTCCAATACCATGATTTATCTCAAGGAGTTGCCTGTGTACAGCGAATCATCAGCCCAACACACCAGAAGAACTGGACACAAACAGCTCTGGTGTGCAGGGAATTTCTTGCTACATGCACTATGAAGGCAGATTCAAGGGGTTTCATCATTTGGTCACTTGACAATCTGAGGACCAAAAGGGAAGACAGAGTTTTCTGAAGACCTCTTTTTATTCTCCTTTGTCCACAACATACAAAAATAACCAGGGAGCACAGTTCTTAGGGACTTGCAAGGTTTGTGTCCTTGTGACACTAAGGGGCAGATCCACACAGAAAATGCTTTTGTGAAGCTTGTTACCGGTTGTGGTGGTTTGTGAGTCCAGTTTTCCCCCCTGCTGTATTAGTTTGTCCCAGTTTTACTCCTCCCTAGAGCCCTGCCCCTCATGATGTACCTCCTCCTTATACCCTGTCCGTTATGTGGTAAGCCCTCTTGAAGTTTTGTAAAACCCCACCTTACTTCCTGTCAATCCTCCCGGAACCCGGCCCTGTAATCCAGAAAGTTCTTTGTTGTTCGGTTGTTGATTCATTCCTTGGAGCTAGCCACTCCCTTCATATTCTTCAGATTGGTTAGTCTCATGTCAATTAGGTTCTTGTTTCCACCAGCACACCCTCCTGATTGCCCTACGTGTAATGTACACCCCTTTCCCCACCTGCCTTTAAAAGCTGTTGCACAAACTGTTTCAGGGGTCTTGTCTCTGGCTCACTTGAGTGGCAGGGTCCCTTTGATACCTTATCCACCTCCCCCTGTGTCCGTGGATGAGGAGAATAAACCTTATCCTGGGGAACTAACAGTGTCTTCTCTCTCCTGCCTTGCTCAGTGCTGTAGACACCCTCAGCAACTTCCCCTGAGCAACCGGACCTCAGCCTTACTGGTTGGTACTCCCTACTGATGTAAATAACTTTATTTATATCACTACCAGGCTCTCTCAGAGCTTCGGAGGTCGCCCCTGTTTGGCACACCCTTGGGGTACTCACTGAGCTAGTGAGCTGGGTACCACAGGAGTAGAAAACTCGAGGGACGTGTCAATCCGTGAGTTTTGATGTGTCTCTCTCCATCTGTGTCCTTCAGAGGCCCTTGGACACTTAAAAACTGAACTGGGTCATGAGCTCTTCAGTGTCATCTATCTTGCTAATCACTGTGATGAGGTGTCCGCACCCTCTCTCCCCGTAGTGACTCCACAGTTGCTTGTGTTCTCTGTGACCTTCTTAGATGTGTCCTGCAAGCCTCCGGGCTGATTCCCATCGGGCTGCAGAGTAAACACGCAGGAACGGGCAGGAACAGTGATTTATAGAGTGCTGCTGCAATTCCAGGACTACTGGCAAGTGACTAAGCAAGTCTGTTTCAGAGGGAGAACAGAGGCAAGGAAGGGGAATAGGCTTTTGACACTTGAGCAATGTGTCATGACCTGTGCTTTAAGAGCTTCTGGCTTAAAACATCACTGAGAATGTACAAGGTCTCAGTAGATAGTTAGAAGAGATAGAAGATAGTAACTTGTTGGCAGCAAGGAAAGTAAACATTATCTCACACTGGAAAGCACACTGAAAAGAAATAATACAACACCAACATGCACTGCTGGCAACTGCTTTTGCATCTGGAATCTGTCTTCAAGAATTCTGTTGCTCCAAGTGAGCTTTGGAATAGATTCTTTGATAGGGAGAGGAATCCCCAGAGCTCAAGGAGAAAGAAAAGGGAATGTTAGCACACATGACATTCTGCAAAGTTTGAATACTGTGGGGGAAAAAATTAAAACTGCTTTGATTGTACTGATAGCAAACAAGAGAGGCGAGTTTTCTAGAATCGAAATTCCTTAATTGTATATGTAATCCTGAACTTTGCTATTGTCTGTGTCTAGCTTTGAACTCTACACCCAGGGGAATTTCTAATTGCAGGGATTCAATGGTTTCAGTGAAAACACGTCCACCTACTGCTGAAAGTGGAAGAGATCTTTGTTGAACTGATGTGGAAGATTGGAATCTACATGGGACCTTTGTGGGATGAATATATATCCAAGCAGCAATTAGCCTAAGCACATGAAGATAATCTTGTGTTGGGGGTTAGGTTTGTTCCTTTTTACTTAGAGAATTTTTCCCCATAAAGTTGCTAGGAGACTAAATACTGGGTGCTTACGAGTGCTTGACCAGAACAAAGAGGTGGCCAAACGCGAGTTCTGGGGCAGGTAAAGGACGGGGGTGGGGGCAGCTTTTGGTTCTTGCTCTCGGCATCGGAGGGAGGAGGGGGAGCCTGCTGCTTGCTGCGGGAGGAGTTCGCTGTAACCACCGGGTCCGGTCCTGAGAAAATCTACCATCATCTGCTCGTGTGCCCCCGAACTCTGAGCTGCCTCTCCTGCCCTGCTGGAGCTGGGCCGGCCCTGTCCCGCCGCCGTTCTCTCCGGCACTGCTCTTTTTGCTGCGCTGTAGCCCCGCACTGCCCTGCCCTGCCGGGACATCCCCGCCGTTCCAGCCACCACCGGCGGAGCTTCTGAGCTCACCCACCAGCCCGGGATTTTTCCACCGTTCCAGCTTGGTGCTCTCGAGAGATCAGACTGCCTTGGGTTTTGTGAAACAAAGCCTCTCGAGGTTTTTTCCTGGTTCTGCTTACTAGTAATGCTGTAGTTGTTTGTCTGTCTTGTTGCATATACTAGTAGAGAACTGTTATTCCTATCCTCATACCTCTGCTTGAAGGCCCCTGTAATTTTCTAAAATGACAATATGGAGGGAGGGGATTTGAATTCCCCATTTACTAGGGAGGTCTTGCCCCTCCTTAGCAGATACCTGTCTTTCAAACCAGGACACATCTTGTGAGGTTGAGGTTTTACATTAAAGACTATGATGGATCAATTTCTTTTTTTACCTCCCACATTCCTGTGTATTTCAAATGGGGAATCCAAGGGGAAAAAATTATCAGGGACTCACAGATAATCACAATTTCTCTGTACTGGCTAAAGAAAACTTTGGTTCTTACAATCAAATGCAGTGGCCTTAAACTGTCTTGATGTGTTGCAGTGGACGCACTGCAACAATGTGTCATGAATTTCCTTTGAACTTTCAGAGACAGTATTATACTGACATTGATACCAATTTGTGGTTTTGGTTTTATATTTTTGTATTATCATCAGAGCAATTTACTAGAAATAGGACAAAAGCTCTTTGAACTACGAAAGACTGAATTAATCTTTCCTCTCTTTACATCTTGACAGACTGTAACATCCATATCCAATTATGTAGTGTTAAAGTTCTTCTGTAATTAGTTTGTAATTTACTTTTGGGTTTCTAATGCCTTTGTTTTAAATTACTTTCTGTCTCACAGAATTTGCAAATCTGCCATAGTTCTCTAGGCGTAGCTAATAAGCAAGTTCAAAAGAGCCGCGAGAAATTCTGTGGAAATGCACAGAAGTATACCATGAATAGTAATTGAATTAACGTCAACCAGACAGATGATATTTTTTTTGCAATGGATCTTCCTTGCATAGCTTAGAGAGGATGTCTCCAGCAGTTTTTATCATGTTTTGTATTTTGTATGGCACCCCATTTTTTGGCCTCTTGCCAACTCAATGGAAGTTGAATTTTTCCATATATGAATATATAGAGATTGAACTGAGGTAAAAATGCACAAATTAACATGTTTACCCAGCCATGAAGAAAAGCTTTGGTTACTGTGTGTGCACAGAGATGCATTTGGAATCATTCTTTCTTGAAATGGAGCATCTGCATTGTGAGTATGACCTAAATTGAAGCTCACCTAGACTGAGGAATGATTCCATCACTAACAGAGTTTAAACCAGCAGCCTCCGCACCTTCTACTTTCCATTTCCCTCCTACCCTTATGCTGGATTTTCTCTTTGTGCAATCACCATCGCTGGTGTCTCCAGAGCAACACTGATTGCCTTTCTGCTGGGTCAGTGTAACTCCAGCACTGGGTAACTAGGCAGAACACTGTGATAAACAGGAACCCAATTCACAGGATCAGTATAGATCCTTTGAATTTGGAACTTAAAAATATTCACTTTACAGTACTGATTCATCAGACAAATTGCATCTCTGGAAACCTAAGATCCTAGTAATTAATCCTAATGAGATTTGCTTCTGATTATTTATTTTAGGTTTCTGGACCTAGCTACACTTAGCTGTATTTTATTAGAAGTGCCATTACTCAGAGAATCAGAAAACACATTTTCATGATGCATTTGATACCCATGCTGAGGAAGAGAAATCTGTCTCATTCCCTGTACATTTTTAGAAGATGACAGTTTTGGATCACCATGTGCAGTGGACCAAACTGGTTATATTAAACATGTAGGAAAATAACATTAAGATGTATTTTTCAGCTATATGACAGCAAGAAATACCTTCAAAGAACCCTTCCTGGAGTTTCTGGTTTTACCAGGGTATTTGGTCTCTCTGGTTCAGTGCCTAGTAAAAATAGTCCAGCTTTAATAAAGCACAGATGTTGACATATTCACTCACCTTCATCATTGCATGGATGCATTTCATACTGAATTTCACCTAAGGAATTTTAGACTTTACAGATAAAAATCAAAAGCACTTCTTGCTTCCCATTGGGATCATTGCTGTTTTTTCAGATCAAAGATACCCCATCAACATAATGACTTGAGATGGAAAGTTGTGATTTTTTTTATGTACTAATGGAAAGATTAATGTGGCTTAAGTATGGTAAGTTTAGCACCTTTGTCCCTTAACCTTGTTTAGTGCTTATGCCACTAGACCATATTTTTGCAATTCTTTCCTTAAATCCTTCTTTGTCCGTAGCTATCAGCAAGGGTAGTCATCTATAATAAGGTTAGGATCCAGTTTCAATATAATTAAATATATTTTCTGGTTGAATACATTCCAAGCATTCCTTGGAAATACTTCCTTTTTCATGTTGAGAAAGCCCAGTACGTTTAAATTTCAAACTACCATTAATGTGCAATCCAGTACTTTCTTTCTAATGATACATCAGATCTGGAAATTCCTCAGCCAGTTCAAGACAGGCAAAGGGGCAAGTGTTCAAAGTAGCAAGCTGGATGTACACCCTCAAAATCCATGTAATGGTTAGCAGATTTTTATACTTTAGTGTGAAGATTTATCCCTTTCATACTGAGGCATACTCCATAGACCATTGGAGAGATTGTTAGCACTGATTAAAAATATATCCCTTTCTGAAAGCTTACCTACCTTTAGAAGAAGGAATGGTTTAATGTGGTTATTTTAATGAACAACTTTGTGAGGAATAGCTGGAAATATAAAAAGAAATTATCTACTTCTGGAATTATGAGAGATTTGGATGTTTTACTCTCTCTTCTATTAATGCCTTGCAATCCCTACATACTGAGTTAGAGGGAATTCGCATAAGACAATGGAACAAAGGAATAAGTATGTTGATCACTTCAGTGAGTGGACTTGGGAGTTCAACCAAAAGAATAAAGCAGATAGTGAGAGGTTTTTTTACAAAAATAAATTTTAAAAACCCTGTGTGTGTGCTTGAAAGAAGGAGCACTGGAAAGAATGTTCTATTCTGGTTTACCTGTAGATAGAGTGGTTTTGAAGGAGGCCACAGCTGCAGCACTGGTGCTATCACTACCATTTATCACTGGAGCATTTGACAACTTTGCTTATTTTCATTATTTATTGCTGTTTTTACAAAATTAGCAGGCTCTACTGACTATGTCTTGGCTCTTTACAAAAAATGTTATGTTCTGTGCAGTGTTAGGTTTGTAACCCTATGGTCTAAGAGACCATAGAGCCATCAATGTTCAGGAAACTTTACCATATGAACATGGAAATTTTCTTTCTCTCATGCACATTTATCACAGACATCACAAAGGGTCCAGAGATTCTTAAACAGATACAGATTCTTCTTTCACAATTTTGCTGATTAGGAGAAAAGATTAGTTGTTCCACAACCAGCTGAGAGTTGACTTTACTGAATTAAATTGACTGTGTATAATTAAGCAGAGTCTTCATAGGGCACAATGTTACATGGGTTTCTCTGTACATAACAAGATAGGTAGACCTTAGTGCTAAATGCAAGATTCAAGTGTGCCTTCACTGTACTAATGCTTGATCAATGCAATATCCTTAAAATACAGGGACAGATATTGTCATTTTCAGACATTGGTTTCTGTCGTGCTTCCTGTAATTTTTCTTTTGTAGGCTGAAATGCAAAGTAAAACAAAACAAAGGTCTTAGCCTTCAAACCATTGACGTAGAAGGGTCTGACACAACTTCCCATTAATGGAGTTCTTTGGGATCAGTCTGTAAGTGTGGTGTTTTGTTTGTTCTACTTATAAATTTTTTTCTGCATGTCAGTGAGGTCTTACCAGTGCTATGGCATTGCTTCAGCAGAACCAAGAAAGCATATGGACAGCATACTTTCAATAGCATGCAGCATTGACTCCAAGTATATTCAAGTAGAAATAGTAATGACAAATAGCAAAGGCTATTATTCAGGCTATTAAATTCAAATAAATTAAAGGAGTAACAAAAAACCCTACAGATCACATGATCTTAGAAGACCAAGTTGTGGGTGCCCTTGGGAGGTCCCTTTGCACATCTCTCCACCTGTGGCATGACCAAGCTCTTCTCAAAGACTTGTGCAGAAAAACACTCCCCACTTTTTCTGGCAAGCAGTTCAATGCTTTGCTACCTTTCCATGACTCTTGCCAAGAATCTGATCTGCTTTTGTTGCTGCAGTTTAAGCCTGCTGCATCTTGGTTTAGTATTGTTGGAAATGGAGAATGGGCTTATCCTTCCTGTCATACCATAGTCTTTCACATAGTTGAACACTGTTAACATGTAGCATTCTATTCTGCCATCCCCTTCCCACAGTTCTCATTTCTTTTTATGAATTATATTTACACTTATGATTTTTGTTGCCTTCCTGAAGACTCCAAAATTTATCTGCATCTTCAAGTGTGGCTCCTAAAACTGGACATAGGAACCCTTCTCAGGCTTCCCAGTGGCAAGCAGAGTAGATTTCTATCCTGCACCTTGAATAAGAACGTTTAGCTTTTTGGTGTTCCTTGTAAATGATTTCTTTCATTATTTTGACAACTGAAGAAAACAAAATCTGTGTCCATTTATTTTCTTCTGAAGGAGTAGGAAACTTCTAATGAGCTCTTAAAGGTTCACGTGCAAGAAAATTTAATAGCCATACTCTGTTCCCAGAAAAGTCTTTAGAAAATTAGCTATTGTCTGTAATGTGAACAAGATTTGGCCCTGAGTAGACATTAGTGCTTGATAAAATAAATTAGTTCCAAACTCTGTAACTGAAGTGCACAGCAGTTTGCAGGCTCTTGTCTAACCTTTTGTCTTATTCCCCAAGACGAAATTGAAGTGGGATGTGAATATGTAGCTCACAATAGCATGCAAGGCTTGGAATAAATGCCTTCTTTCTAGGAAAATTAGAATAGGTCTGTTTGAGAGCCAGTCTTTTCTGCTTTGCAAGGAAAATCCTAGCCTTGGATCTATAGGCTGTCCCTTGCAAAGAAGCTTAAATTTCCCTGACTGTGTAGTCCTTTACTTTGATCATGTTCCATGTGTACAAGACGATCCAACCAATCTGTCATTTGTGACTTAAACCTTGAGTGTTATAAATAAATGCTGTGCAACCGCTGGCTAAAGGACAAATCAGAACATTAGGACGATTAGGAGAAAGCAAAGCATCAGTCCAACTACAATAAAGCTAATATCATTCAATCCACTGTAATTTAAAACAGCTGTCAGCTAGTCCTGGCTTGTGATATAACAGGCCAAATTCTTGGACACTGAGTTATTCTTAGAAATATGCACACAGGCATTGGCAACTCATGCTGCAAATTGCCTGTTGCCAGTACCCTGTCAGTTATATGTGCCAACAGGTATAAAAGCTATTGTTCTAACTCATGAAAAATAACTTGAAGTTTTTAATTTTAAATTACTTGATGATTTTGGGGACATGGGAGCCAAAGAATTTTAAACTAAACCTCACACAAGTGAGAAATAATTTCATAAATGTTGTTTCGTTCACCTCAAAAGGTAAAGGACATTCTTCACTCCTTTCAATGACAAGTGTGGGACCCAGCCAGGCAACATCAAGTGAGGGATGGGAAAAAAAGTGAGAATAGGACTGTTAAGGGTTGACGAGGTCTAGTTTTTGATTGAAGGAGGGTGTGGAGTATTACCCTGTCAGGACCTAAATTTCCTTTATAAAGCTGAACACCTATCAGAGGCCAGTTCTTGGCTGTTGGCAGGTAGTTTAACCACTGGGAAAACAGGATGTGACTTTAGGTTAATACCCTATAAAAGCTGAGAAGGTGGAGCAGCCGCCCTCTTTCTC
>VYXD01014879.1:468434-569605 GCA_013397195.1 Hylia prasina | reverse complement strand
GTGTGTGGCATAAAAACCACTCGAGGACTGTTCCTCGTGTGACCATGTCTCCATGGGCCTCAAAAAGACTCCTTTCCTAAAGAACTGATGGAAGATTAGTTTTTGAATGGTAAAACTGAAGTTACAGGTTTTGTCTTTTCATGTTGTGTGTAGGAAAGTGAATACTTGTAGGGGGAGAGAAGGATGGTCTGAGAGTTTCATTTGTTGTTTATTTAGGTTTTTTCCTTATTTTCTTAATGTGTGTAAATAAATTATCTTTTGTAATTTCAAGCTAAGCCTGTTTTGCTTTTTGCGTTCTCCTAGTCACATATAAAATTGCAAACACTAAACCCCCTACATTAATTGGTGCATTGGCTGGGAAAGTGAACCAGAAATTGGCGAACATGGAACCATTATATATTTTGGTGTTTCCGCCCGGTTATTGAACTAAAACCTTGACAAGGACAAAGCTGCATGCGCCAAAAATGAAAGAAAAAAAAATCCGTGCAAAATAAGCACGTATTATGCTTTTTTGTAAAAGTCATAATACATGTTATTTTAAGTCTGGTCTGTTGAAATGTACACTCTCACCTATTTCATCTACCCTCTCTTTCAAAGATCCATGCAGCTACCGGCATTTCCTGTGTAATATCACTTAGGAAAGTGAAAACATAAGTGGAATTTTCAATAAAAATGTTTGATATGAAGCTCAGTTATTTCCACATTAGACCACGCTTTTAGCCTCAAGAGCAGAACCATTGCCCTATTGAAAATTTGTATTGGGGATTGGAATTTGTGGTAGATACTATTCTTCTGTTCATGGAAACGTGTGATTTGCATCTTTGTCTCCTCTCTTTACTTTTCCCCTTCTGTTCCTTAATTGTATGCCTATACTTTCACAGATGGTGACTAGTGTAGGTAGTTTGGGAAAGAAGGATGGCAGGAACATATATCATCATAATATTCATGGGACATGTTGATGGAGTAACCCTCTATTCAGGCACATTGTAGCTTTTATTGAATTTTACATGTAAGATGGAATGGAAAACTGCACTAGTTGTTAAAAAAATCATTTGTTATTGCATTTTGAGAGGAGTTCAGACATATTGCTTGTGTTAGGAGTTCCAAAACTGCTCAAGCTTATCCTTTCAATAAACAGAAGAACACAACAGGATCTTTAGGTGTGCAGCAGATGGAGTGGAACTCAGTCTTGTCAAGGCGGTGATACCCAAGTGCGTGTATGAATTCATGAGAAGGTCTTAGCTCAGAATCTGTGGAGCTGTTGAAGTTTAGACACCTTCCTGGTAGGCAGTGACTGATCTGTGCTATTAGAGATGCATTTTACATACCTAAGTCCTCCTTTGTTGTTATGTCTAACTGCCAATTGAGTTGTAATAGAATTTTTATGTCAAAGTAAATAAATGGAATAAAAATGTTTTCAGTGTATCTAAAAGTTGGTGTTTTTTCACTCAAGTTTGTAATTACTTCATGCTCTGATTGCTCTTGTGGTTTATTTGCTCAGAGTTGGCGAAAATCTTATCTTTTGTTTTCATCTGTTTTGATCAAGGTTTTAGTTTGAGCACTAGGCTGGAACAAAACAACTCACTTGTTTAATTTCATCTGCTCTTGTCTTCTGATGCAAATATTTTGAGCAGTAGTGGTTCTGCAAGAGTCATAAGTGAGGTTGTGAGTTCTACAGTCAGGCTGAGAAAACAGAATCATCAGATGCAAATCAATTAGTTCCTCCTATTTTAGTGCTCATTTTATGAGGCTCCATCAGAGGCCTTTGGTTCCTTAAAAATTGCAATACTACATATCAGGGGTGACAAAATTATTTTTCAAAAGGCAAGAATTATTCTGGATATATAGCTTGTGATTGAGCAAGATCTATTTGGAGGTGTAACACGTAAGCAGAAGTTGAATTATATTCATTTTAGAATAGGACTGACAATTATTAAATAGCCATTTGCACTGCTGCACTGGGGTGGAGCCTTACTGCTTCACAAATATCTGATATAAGATTCATAGCATAAGGTATTGCTCCTGTTTTGCAGATGGAAGAAGCTGGGGGTAGGAAAGTGTTCCCACAGGAAGCCTTTGGCAGAGCCAAATAATGAGACCTGATTCATGGCCTGTGCTACGGTTGCTTGATTACATTTTCCTTCTCTTTTTTCCTTGTTTGCTAGTGAATCATGATAGTGGGTGACCCAAATTCATACTGCAGATGGTAACATTTAAATCTCATGGAAGTTTTGATCTAGTGAACCTTTCTTTTCAACCTCATAATATCTTTTTACAGAGTTTGAACTGAAAAATAAAGAACTTCTGTGTAGAGTATCAGGATCTACTAGTTTTACAATTGGAGCTTGGCTAAAAGTAAAAGCTGGTTTTAGAAGTTGGGAGTGGTTTTTTTTNTTTTCATATGGAAACCAGAATTATGGTCATCTTGTGCTCTGCCCACATAATGTTTTAACACTGAATTGCCCAATTCAACTTAAAATCATTATCATTCAGTTAACAATCACCTTCAAGGATTTGTCTCTTTTTTTCTCAGCTATTGGCATAGTATCAGTGTATCAGTGAACTCTATTTTAACCTCCAGTCTGGTGCATTCAGCACTACTGATGACAATTACTCTGATTTATAAATACCAGGTGAGAAATAGTTTTCTCATAACCTGTGAGTACCAGGATGGCATCGAAGTTGATTCAGATTGGATCTAAACAGCAAACAATGCTCACTACCAAGATGGAAGTGCACGGGCATGAACTCACACTGTGGATGCTTCCTATGAGCACTACAGGCTATTTCTTGTTCTTGCTGTCAAAATCCCATGGTTTTCTTTGATAAAAAGAGGGCTGTCCATTTACTTTACAAAACCTATGAACTTATTGCAAAGAGAAAAAAAATGGTCAGTGTGGAACGTTTCTCAGTAACTTAGCTGGAGACAGTTTTTCCTCCCCAAAATGTTTTTTTATGGAAAACAATAAGCCTGATTACAACATAACCACAGCATGGAGTTAGTCTATTGGAATGTTAATTATCAACACCATTTAAACAAGGTGTTGTTTCATCCTTACAGTCTTTCTGAGACCAGAGGGTAAGTCCTTGTTTACTGGGTGTCTGAAAAACAAAACAAGCATATTGGCTGCACCACAGCTGTGGGGCAACGGAGGGTTTAAAAGAGGAGGCACTACTCTGAAATTACTGTTAATCAGGAAATGCCCTGAGATAAACTGATCATCCATTCACTTTCTTATTTTCTTTTTAAAATTTATAACCTTATGAGGAGAACAGTGGACATTGGGACATTGACTTTCACTGTGCCAAAATTATTCTTCTGATTGCAGAAGATGGGGAGTATTCTGGGAAAGAGAATTTCTAAGGAAACTTGTAGGCTGGGGACACAGTTTGTATGGAAGAGCACTTTTTGGTGGGGAATGGAAAGAGAGCAGGAATCATCTCTCCTCTGTGCCCTTGCAGCCAAGAATTTTAATCGTGAGAGGCATGACTCAGATTAGACACCAGACAAAACTCTCCAAAGGCCAAGAGACCATGACAGGGGAATAGGTTGCCCGGGGGTGTTGTGGAATCCTGTCTGGAGGATTTTTGAGCTGTTAGACAAGCCTCTGTCAGGAGTGACAGTAAGTGTAGCTGATGCTGCCTTGGGGCAGAGGGATGGGCTAGCTGACCTCTCAAGGTCCTTCCCAGCCCACGTGGTTGTGATTGAGAGAAAGGTCGAATTACTAATGATGAGAGTGACAGAGTGAGTTGACAGTAGAGGAAATGCATGATGAATGGTACCTTATCTAGTTCCCTTACTGTTTTCTCTGCTAGCAGGCATTTCGGTATAGTGTGATTATACATTTGATTGCTGTGCTTTATTCAGTCACCATAGTTCTCTTTGTTTTATATCATTAGAGAGAAAAAGTCACCTTCTTTATTTTTTCTGTAAGTTTTGGGGTGATATTTTATTTTCCATGTTAAACATCTTCCACTGCAGCTGATGTATCACTTACTTTGAAACTCTGTTCCTTGAGGCTGTTAGTTGGGGCCCTACAAAAATGTACAAATTTGTAGCAGCTGATAAATGACACTGAAAACTTTAATAGTTTTTCTAATCCAAATAAGTACCAGTAAAATTAATTTGAAGACATCGAGTTTATTTCTCTGATGTTATTAATAAACAAGGAAAAGACATCCAAAAAACAGGCTTTGCTTTGTAACTGTCCTTAAAACTTCTCTGAAACACAGTGTGCTTGAGAAAAAGAAATCTCTTTCTTAAAAGAAATATTTTTCCAACATTTGCAAGATGTCATAAACTGTTTTATGAAGAGAGAAAAATGGAACATCTGTGCCATTCATATTTATTTTCCCAACATAACTTACCAGAAAATAAAAGAGAAGGGGGAGGTTTTATTTTGCAATTTCTGCAGCTGTTTGTATGACTGTCAAGGGTTGCCAAAAAGGAAACTAAAAGAAACAATCAAATAACTTCTAAGATTTAAACAAAATGGAGAAAAATAATTTAGAAAGGAGAAGCCAACATTTGTTTTCTAACTTCTTGTGTGATTTATCAGAGGGACTGCACAGGCCAACTTAATTGTCTGTAGCACTTTCTGATGTAGTGTGGAGAGCAATTCTGAGGAAGGTCTCCAAAGAGATGACTGGGTGACCTTCGACCTGCAGATTAATTTCTGATGTTTCCCACATGAAAGAATTGTCAGTTTAGTCTTCCCCATGCTCCCCGAGCCCTCACACCTGTGATAACTCTATTACAGGGCTGTGGTGAGACAGTGCCCTCCTTGAAGATTCCTCAAACCTTTTGATGTTAACTGAAAAGATTCACTGAATTATTCAGCAATGAGATCATCGAGGCAGAACTGTTTGGCAGTGATATGTGCTGTCCATGGGAAAGTCCTGCTTTCACAGTGACCTAATTCCAACCTGATAGCTCTTATGTCCACTTTCAAGTTGTCTTGCTGAGGCCTTAGAAAAGTGAAGCTCTTACATGGCCTTCAGTCTGGAGCTGGACTCCACTCATCACATTGAGGAGGAGTCTCTGACTTCTTGCTGGGCAGGGGAGGGTGAGAAGGTGGCTGGTGTGAACACCACCACCAAATCAGAGCTGGCTGGAAAGGAAATGTCCTCCACCATCAGCCCTTTGTTTGGTGGCTTGGCCGCGGGACCAGGAACACCCACTGGAACAGCTTTAGTTGACAAAGGACAGAAGTTGGAGCTGTGTGGCTCCAGACATAAGTGGGCATGTCTCTTACACATCTGCAACTTTACACCTATTTTCTTTCAAGGTAAGGGCAAAGGCAGCATTTACATGGGGTAGGAAATGGCTATTAGATGTATTTCTGAATATTACCTAAATAATCTTGCTAACAGCTCAGGAGCTGATTTTGCATGCAATAACACAATAACATTCCTGAAGTCCAAAATAAGTAATCTCTGATAATGAATCATTATATCCTCTTTATAGAAATTGAAGAATAAATAACCATGCCTTGAGAAAGACAACAGCACCTCCTCAGAGGCACGCCAAGAAGGACAAGGAGAGGTGGCCAGTATGGAGTGCAGACCTACAAAACCAGAGGTGGTAAGAAATAGGAGCAAAAGAAACTTGCTTAGCCCAAGCTAGAGTAAATTTTCAGGAACAGAGAAAGAATGAGGTGACAAGACTGGAAACTGAGAAGCTGAAGTGGGAGTGAGAGACTGTTTTTGCTGTGACTGAAGAAAAGAGTTGTGGTGACATCAGTGACTAAGAAAATGCAATGGGCAAGAGGGGAGAAAGTGAGGTAACAGGAGTTATTTTAAATTACTCAGAAATGGCAGAAATTAGTGGAAATGTGGAGACCAGATGCAGCTGTATTGCAAAGAAATGCTCATAAAAATGACTTTTTGCGCATTAAGGCTCATTCAGTGCTCTAGCTGGCAACAACACCATGGATTCAGGCCTCTCCCCCAGGTAAGTATCTGCCTAAACTAGCCTGGTTAACTGTATTTTATTAGAAAATACTATGTTTCTGAGGCTGACATCCTGAGGGTGAGACTTTATATATTGAGATTCATACAGCCCTTCTCCAGGGCATGAGGGAGGCATAAAGTGGAAAGTAAAACTGAGACTTGGCATTCTGTTTTGTTGATTTCAGTGAAGAACTTCTGTTAAAAGTGAGGTTTCTGAGAAACTTCAAGGGCCTTGTTTGTGTTTAGAACAGATGGTGGGCTACACAAGCCAGCAGGCGTGGAGCATATGCATGAACGCAGTTGCTGCCTGCATCAGCTGCTCCAGGTGCAGGGATGCACAAAAAGGAGCCAGCAGCAGCATCCATGGGTGGCCAGGTTTCCTGTATCTAGAGGCATAAGAGGGATGGGGAAGAGAGAAATAACTGTTTTCTGTTCCCCTGTTGCACAGGCCTCTTTAAGAGTCTTGGAGCACCATGAGAGAGGTGGCCATTGCACTGTCAGGCACAGGTCTGGTACTGTGATTATTCCTCTCCAAGCAAAGAGCAAAAGCAGGTGCCTGTGGCTCCACTGCTGGCTGCTCAGTCTCCCCCTGGACACTGCAATGCCCAGGGCTTCAGGCAAAGCCACGTGGTGTGGCCCCAGCTGTGCCAGCTCGTTTGCCTTTTGTTTTCATGAGATCTTCACGCAGGTAAAGAATCACATCAGATGATGTCCTCTACCGATCTGCTGGTGCTTTGTCTTTCTGCATGGTAACATGCATCTTTAGACAAAAAGTCTTACAGGGAATAGACAGTTTTTTGTCTATAAACGCTTAAATAATAGGTCACAGATGTTTCTGAGTGATTAAGAAACTTTCTGCTGCATTGTAAGGACAGGAATAGTGTGAAGCATTTTACAGTACAAGGCAAAACCAAGGTCCCAGCCTTGTAGCAGGGGTTCCAACACTCACGTGGGTGTGTGAGCTCACAGAGTCCCAATGGCTCCAGACTGGGCTCTGGGCAGGGAGCGGATACCTGCCCTAGGGCAAAATTTGGCTTCAGTTCTCTGCTTTAAGAAGGCTGAAATGAGAGCCAAGATGAAGATTACGTAAAGGGAAGTGAACCCACAAGCTGTGTTGATTGAAGCCCTGGGACTGATAGCAAAGGAAATGTCTGATAGGAGTGGGAAGATCATCAATAGGAAGAATAAATAATCTAATCAGAGCAAGGCTGGGATCTGCAAACCACACCCAGCTGTTGGAGTAGTATTAGCCATCCATTCAGTCTTTTCCACCAAAGGGTAATTTCCACTTGTGTTTTCTGAACCCAAACCTCACCAAGGAGCAGAGTCCTGAGGGGAATTTGTGTCACAGGCGGTAGGGGCTTGGTTCCTGCACAAGGCCAACAGCAGCAAGGGGGTCTGACCCCACTCCTCAGCCGACCTCGTCTTAAAATTCAATTTAATTTCTCTGAGGGCAGCTTGAAAATAAACCCAGCAAGAAATTTTAACGCTGTTGTCATACATCCTTCGAGCTGTTTAGTTTTCAGAAATTATTGGATGAGGAAGGGGGAGATTAGGTACTGGCAGTCAGCCCTCACCCTGACACAAGAATGTTGTTATCAATGCTTCTAAGCAGGCTAATTGATCGCTTGTTAACAGTGGCCCTGACCATCAAGGTCTGGGAGGGGCAAACTTGTTAAAATGCTGGCTGCTGTTTGATATTTTAAATTTTGGTAGATAAAGCCAATTTGCCCATGACACCGGGTTTAACATGGTATTGTTCTGAAAAGAGCTGCGGGATTATTGGTGACCTCCAGGGGTCAGACCATGGTTATTTTTTCATGTCATCTGACAGGGACAGATCTCATTAACACACAGTCCAGGCAGCTTCTAGCAGGATGTTAAATTAATGATACTCTGGAGGCAAGAGTGCTATCTGCAAAAGGCATGCTGTCATTTCCTCAGACTTGTAGTTTCCTTTGCCATCTCCTTCACAATTTTCTTTAGCCTGCATACATGTGGCAGAATCTACAGAGGATTTTTTAAAGTTGGGTTTGCACTCTTGTGCTGTCTCTTCGTGAAGTTTAAGGAAGATTGGCAACTGGGGGGGGTTACAATAAATGGTGGTTTTGCTCCTCTTCCCTCACCACTTCTACTTATCTGAATTGTCAAGTTTGGGATCCTTCAGTCAGACAGAAGTGATGATCAGAGGGGAGAGGCTTAACAACTTGCTTACATTCAGCTCTCCAGGCATAATCAAATGTTGGGTTTGCTGTATCTTTTACGTGTTATTGTTTGACCCAAAACAGTGGTCGTTTAAGTTGAAAGCAGTGGCTTGAAAACAAATAGAAAATAAGAGCTGTAAACTGACCTAAATTCCTCCTCTTGACTCCTGGGTCATCCCACCAGCGTCCAGGTGCCATGGGCTGTTTACATTAGACTTAAAAAATGAAGACAACAGCTTGCAGGGCCCTATCTTTGCATCTGAAAGTGTTTGATCCAGTCTGCAGCCTCTGTTCCCTGGGTCCGAGAAAGGAGAGTGCTTAATAAAACTAGTGGCTTACACTGCTGTCTGTGCCTGTGTGACAAAGTGTGTGAAAAACACTAAAGCCTTGACAGGATTATACTCAGATGAATCTTATTATAGGAGAGGCCAAGTAGTAGTTCTCCTGCAATCGCTACTGTTAGTTGCATACAAAGTTTGATTTTTATGCATGAAGAGGGAAGGTAAGAGGCATGGGGCAGGGATGAATATGCAGAAGTCTGTCCTGTGGTTTCAGGAGCTGGTGAGAAGTGCACAGTTTGGGATCAGTGGCCCTCCTTCTCAGCTGCTGCTGGCTACACAGGTGTGACAACAGCAATGTATCACCCTGTCAAAGCTTCATGGAGCCTAAATCAAGGAAGAAAGTAATTCACACAACTGCAGATAGGATAAAGGACTCACCTTTGGAGAGGAAGTTCGAGTAGGAAGAGAAGGCAAAGGCAAATCAGTTAGGTAAAGGGAGAGAAGGGAGAGTGTGGCTGGTGTTGGGGACTGGGATATGGCAAGGAGGAAGGTGGAGGCAAGATGGGGACAGGAGATGAGATGGAGAAAGAGCAGAGTAAAGAAGAGATCAAGCTTAGGTGGGCCAGAAGAAAAGTCAGCATCTGTGGGCCTTGTTCTCTGTTGCAAGCTTATCCACCAAAGGAAAAGAATCCCTGCAGATCCGGGCTACTTCACAGCCAGGGACAGCACAAGGAGCCTGGCTACTCCCCTGCTGATGACTCACTTAAAGGTCACAGTGATTCCACCTCCAAATGTAATAGGCCTGAGAGGTTATCTGGACCATCCCTCTCATCCTCTGGCTGGAATTCATTGGTATGCCTGTTTTCTCAGATAATGTTTTAAAAGCTTTGTTAAATGCATACCAAATATCCATTAGAGGAATGCTGTGTTTGCTGAGCTATGCTCTCTCAAATGAGTCAGTTATTAACAATCTGCAGCCTGAGTGGAGATCTTGGGGAGCCATTCTGGTGCAGTGTGTACCTACAAGGTCATATGGGTGCTGATTGGTTTTTTCTTTTGTTTTTAAGTATTGTTAAAAATTGATTGCAAATCCAGGGCCATAGCCAGAAACTTGAGCCATCTCCCAAAACACGAATGCTTTAATACTAGGTCCATTTACATGGTATAAAAGGGTACACAAAAAATATTAATAAACAGAAGAAAGAAATCCACTTCATCTGCTAGGCTGATTGTGTGTATCATGTCTCTTACATCAGGGCATAAACACTCCCACGTGGAAACACGGGCTCCTTTTTCAATAGGGGATTTCCCATCAGAGCTCTGCAAGACTGTGTCCTTGTAGTGCTCTTTCTGAACAAGGACTGGCAACAAGAGTTGCCAGCAAGCTTGGACAGCTTTGTTAAGGATGGGTATTTATGTTGCAACCTTTAAGAAGAAAAATGTTACAGCAATGTATAGGAAAAGAAGTTGCAATTATTCTGTCAAACTTGTGCACACACACTGTGATTGAAACTGCAGGATATTTCAAGATGTAATAACTGTCTTTGCTGCTGGAAGACTGGTTGCAAATTATCTTTTTAGTTCACCATCTTAAACACAGATATTAAATGGACCAAAACCAGAGAGATGCAGACAAACTCTAGTGACCAGGAGACTCCCCACTCGCTAACATGCCATTAAGAAATGCAGATGGTAACTACAATACTTGTTTTGGTGAATATATGCTCATTATAGTCCATTAAGTGATTTCTGTGTCGCGCTGGGCCTCATGACAAGTGCTGGATATTTGAAGTCTTTTGGGAAGCTCATAAATCACTGAGTGCTGTATTGTACTTGTGAGTCAGCTCCTACACTGTCCCCCCAGGCCCATCATTATACCTTTGGAAAGACAGGTTCTTCCTTCCAAAGTCATGTACTTAACCTTTTGTTTAGCGTGTCCAAACACTTCAGCATCACAGTGCATTTACATTTGGGAAGGGTTATTTATAGCTCTCCAAACTGAGCAAATCTTTCCCTGTCTGACAGTTAATATTTGTATTTATTTTCTTTAAGGAAACATGCTCACAACCAGCTGAATGATGAACAGCAAAGAACCTTCTCTACTTGTGGATAAAAACTAAGCTCAGATCTGTTAGTGCAAGTTTTTTTCTATGGACAATCAGCTCAGTCTAACTACACATGTTGTGAAAATACCCCACATATCAGAGTGAGTAACAACAGACTGAAAATGAAGGTGAGAGCTGGGGTGCAAGTGAGGAGATTCTGTTCTGCAACCTGGCACAAACTTGCCATGGGTCAATAAACAAGTCACTTCACCTCAGCACAACCCTTCTCAATCCACCTCCCTCTTGCTTGAACTTTCCTGGGCTCTGTCTCCTGCTTAACACAAATGGTCCCTGTACCTCTTGTGGGAATAAAGCTGATGCCCTTCATCCTTCTGATAACAGCTATTAGGTAAAGAGGAAGATGTGGTTGGTGGCAAAGGGAGGTGGTTATACTGCAAGCTCCTTCCACCTCTTTGTTTGATGACTGCAGTCACTCAGAGAGTCCTGGAATCACCAAAGTTGGAAAAGGCCTTTAAGATCATTGAATTCAATGATAAATTTAAGATGGCCAAGTCCACCACTAAACCTAAGCACCACATCTATGTAAATGCCTCCAGTGTTTCATCCACTCAAGGTCTCAGTGTGACAGAAGAAAGAACATGTTCCATTCTCATTTGTATGTCCTGAATTTTATGGAGATGAAATTTTGATTCCTACCCTACTTGAAGGTATCACAAGGGGGATATTTGCAGCTTACTTCACACAGGCCTCCTTCAAACTAACCTCTAATCATGGAATTCCTTGCAGAGAACAGTCTTCTGTTGCACTGAGGACAATTATGCAGCCCTGCTTGGAGAGGAGGGTGGAAGGTTCTGCTGTCCTTGCTACAGTCTGCTACTCAGGGATGACCTTAATAGGGATGTTGACCTTAATAGGGATGTTTAAAACATGAAAGGATAGCTCTAACTGAGACACTGATAGAAGCAGACAGCAGTCTGAAGGGGTGACAGAGAGGCAGAAGGTTAGTCAACGGAGCAGAGATTTAGGAGAATTCCCATTAGGATTAGGAGGATGTTACAACTTAAAATGAGGTGATGCAGCTGCCAGCTGAAACTAGTTCTGGTACAGTGATCAGGACAGCTCTATCAGTAGATTTGTCAAGGTTCAGGGTCAGGAACTGCTGCAAGAGTGAAGATGTAATGAGATGTCCTGAGCAAGAATGGAGAAAGCAGAAATCATCTGTGTGATGATATCTCTTCTCATACAAAAATCTCTTCTGAGTCTGAGAGACTTTGATGGTCAAAGTCATTAGCTTACTAGCAAAAACTTGGTAAAAATATTGGAAAACACTAATGGATCAAGGGAGAATTAGACTGGATCAAGAATAATGTCCATAAAGATGAATGAGAGCAAGAATTATTTAAAATTAATTCCAGCAGAGCATCTCATATGATACTGGAGGTTGACTGTTCTTCATCCTTGTGAGAGATTCAGGTGGATATTTCATGACTGAATGGTACAATTTTGTTTCACTTTCTGGTGTTTCTTAAGATATCTTTTAACTCTGAATTTATGGAATTTATGGCAATGTAAGTGAGCCTAGCAATTAGTGTGTGGAACACTTCTAACACCCCCTCAGACAGGGCTTCATCCTCAGCTGGTGCAGCTCTGCTGGCTGGGAGGCTGCTCTAGAGAGGTGGGATGGCTGCAGAAGTGACCTGTGGAATTTCTTAAGTTTTACAGTGGAGTTCAGATTACAGCTTTTCAGTATATTTTTTAAAACCTTACATTTAACCAAAAGGTCTTTGTTTCCAGAATAACTGAATGGAGAAATAGGGAGTGAAAACAACAATTTTTGGTTGCCTCTGGTGAAGTGACAAGTGCATAACTTTAATGAGGGTTTTTGTGGGGGCACACACCTCCTTGTTTCAGCTCCAGATGAATTTATGACTGAAACTGCTCCAGTGAAAAACAATTAGGCAGTTGAGCAAAATTTTCCTTCTATTATATATGAGACCTCAGTAGAGGTTATTCTGTCTTCCCAATTTTTTGTGCTTTAGGCAGATTTGCACTGCTATCATCCGAGCATGGCTGTGTGCCTTCTCCAGCAGAGCAGTTTACACACAGCAGTCTGTCCTCTAATCCAGTCCTGCAAGGTCCTCAGAGGCCTGCTGAGAGAGAAGAAGACTTGTGACTACTTTTGTTCACAACTACCAGTGCACAGTTAGGCTGACAAAGCTGCAGAAACGAGCACCCTCCCCCCTTCACAGGACGGTGCCTGAAGTCAGTGACATTCGTGGAGGGCAGTTTGACAGAGACCAGCTGAGTTACTGCAGACCTCTGACTGTCAGCGAGACCAGCATCTCCCACTCCACTGATAAACTGTTGTGCTTCTCCTTACTTGTAATTTTCAGTTATCTGTACCAACAACTGCTGAGAGCAGTCAAAGAGCCTGTTTGACAAACTGATATGGTATCTCAGAGGAAGCACTTACACGAGATGTGGTATCCCAGCAGAGATCCTGGGATAAGCAGTTCCAGTAAAACGCGTCTCCCCCTTGAGATCAAGCAATGGATACATGGCACGCCGGGGTTTTGCCCATTTGTTTCTTTAAGTGCCACGTAAGATTTCAGGGTGAATTCTAGGTTTTGTTCTCGTGGGTGATTTAGCCATTAAATTGCAATTTGAGGGTTTGGCAGAGATGGAAAGGAGAACTCTGCCATTAACACAAAGCAGTCAGACAGACCAGTGACTTCCCTGTGCATTTCCCAGGTAAGACTGAAGGGGCCAGTCTATGTCTCACTCAAAGGTGGCAGAGCTAACACCTCACTCACCGGGAAGAAACAGTCCTAACAGTATCTTTATGTAAAAATCCCCACCCCATCTCATTTAACTGTCAAAAGTTTTTACAATCCTGCTCGAGTGTGAACCGCAAGAGCCGGCTCATGTCTATCCCTTGGTTAGTCAAAGGAAACGGGGTGTATTTTAGAGATTCCATTGTCCATCATTCCTGCATTTATTTGCCTTCCTCTGCAAAGCCCTGGAAGTGATGGATAGCTTAACTTCTGAACCTGAAGGTAACTTTTTGAGGTGCATCTCATTTGGAGGAAAAGCATGTAAAGGGGAGCAGAAAAGATTTCCAAGAATTTGTGCAGTGGAGGTTAGCAGTAAACCACTAATTACATGCAAAGGAATTAATAACAGATCAGCTTTTTATTTTACTTTTTTTTTTTTCAAGTTGAGCTATTGATCTGATATGAATAGCTTCTGCAGAACAATTGCAACCCATGTAACCAATTAGGATTTTACAGTCTTTGTATGAAGATATTTTAAAAGATATTTTAAAAGATTAACACAGCTCTGGTAGGATACATTACTACACTGGGATAACAAGACTCTTTGGAAAGTTTTGGAAACTTCTTTCCAAGCCCCCATCAAATTACCTCCAAATTCTTATTGTTTAGGCGGTGCATTAAGTGCACACTATGCATTGTAACAAAGCTGTGGTCCCTGCCCTGAAGATTTTGCAATTCTGAGACTTTGACCTAGTACCTACTTAAATCTGTGGGAGTCTTTGCCTTGATTTCAGTGTGGGTTGAGTCAGATCCTCCTACGGCATTTAATGAGAATTAGCAACAGGTCTTGTTACACTCTAGTACACCCAGTTCGACAGCAAATCCATGAGCAGTTCCCTGCAGTGGTCCTGATAAATGCAATGGGGACCTTCACTTGTGAGTGAGTGAGCACTTACCAACCCGGGTGAATGCCGCCCTGCTGGGTGAGAGGACGGAGAGCAGAAGGATGGAGGTGACTGTGCTGGTTTGCTCCTGGCTTTTTAGCACCAGGAGCAGCATGCATGGCTGAAAACCACCCTAGGCTAAAACTCCTTCCCCATGCACTCTGCCTGAATGCAAGCTGTGCAGCCAGCCCCTGTGGAAAATCTCTGAGGGTGGAATTCCCTCCACATTCTGCTACAGCCAGCCTCTAAGTGAAGGCTGTGCACACACAGTCTTTGTCCCAACTTATTTAACTACTTTGACTCACTCCAGCTTACCATGGTGAAGGGAATTTACAGCCCTTTTTCAGCTACCACAGCACCAGGCTTGTCAGCATCCAGCCTGTCATGGAAGCTTGTGTGTGCTTGTTTGGAAAGCTGCTTGTGTGTAGTTTTGCTTCAATGCAAATGCTTTAGGCCTCAGTGCAGTGAAGTAATCAAGAATATGCTTGACTTTAAGTCCATGAATGATCTCTGAATCTGGGCCTTTGTGCTCAGAACAAAACCCTTTAAATAAAGGAATAGTCTGAATGCCAGCAGCCCAGCTGTTTTTGAACAATCCTCCAATAACAAACCCAAGAGCATTTGCATTGGTAGAAACAAAAGTTGGATAAGGAGACTGATTCACTGTCTGGCTTCTGGAGACATTTTATAAATAGCTGCAAGAAAAACACAGGAGTTTTTTTTATTATTTTTGGTTGATAAAATATGTTGACAGAATCCTTTTCAGGATTGTAACTTGGGGGCAGCGTGTCTTTTTGGACAGCAGACACATGGCGAACAATTTATTTGCTGAAGAAAGCCAGATGCTTTGTGTCCTTGGCAGGCAATTTGTAAGATTAAGGAAAATCAAGCCTGTGACTAGAGTGTGGTAAATAAGTAAAATAAATAAACAAAGCCATTGCATTGCCCACAAGAATCTCTTCTGTCCCTTTTTACAGGAGAGCTGGTTTTCAGCTACTTCTCCCCACGGTCTGTGATTGACAAGGAAGAGTAGCCCACCTGAGGGGAGAAGTGCTTCTTGTTTGTCAGTCACTGCCCTCTCAGCACTGTGCTGCTACATGAACAAGCTCAGATGCCTCTGTGGACTTTCACTAGCAAGATTTATGGTCACAGTGATGATTGGCTGAGAGGGTGAAAGGTACACATGAGAGTACAAGGGCCAGGAACATATGTGTTCAACATCCTCCATCCAGCAGCTGCCCAGCCTACCTTTGAAGCTGTTATGCAGCAAGCAGACACCTCTGGCAATTCTAGGATGGATAACAACCCAGAGATCAAGGGCTGGAAAACAGGAAATACAGTAGGTCTCCTACATGTAGGGCTCGATCCATAGCTGAAGCAGACTGGCATCATGCCATTGGCAGAAGACTCTTTGTATAGACTGAGACCAGCTGAACACCAGAATTTCCAATAAAATAAAATAGTTCTGTGAATAAACAAAATACTAGCAGAGGAAAAAACAGACATGATAAAGTTTGTGTTGTTTATCCTTCACACAGCTGGTCTTTTCTTAATTTTTCTTCAGCAGATTTTTGTGCCGGCACAGCTCAGAGATCAAAATATTGTACTGCTTTCAAGCCATATCAGGGAGAGGGCAGGAGTGCTGTAAAATATCCCCTAGGCCATTAGAGTTTATGAACCAATGAGCTAGAGAGACCATACAGTAGATTTTTGAATGTCTGTCTGAAGCTTCTGGATTCTGTATGCTCTTACCTCCACTGTGCCTCCAGGTATAACATTACTCCTTCTTTCATCAGGCTTCCTTCTCAATAAAAATACTGACAACTACTTCAAATATCCTTTGGATAATTCTTCTATAATGAGGAACAGGGGGAGGATTCCCCCGTTTGCTGTTCTCTCCTGTGTACCCTTTATAGATGACAGTGTCCAAACACCTTCCAGTAGAGTACTATTTGTTACTCAGTGCTGTTCTCTTTCCTTCACTCCCATAAGAGAGTTGTGGGTGCAGTCAAGGTGGCAAAGAAAGTGAAAGGAAAAGTAAAAGGACTGTCCCCTACCATGGGGCAGCTCTCCCGTACTAGTCTTCTTTCCCTTTTGTGCTAGTACAGGCAGCAAGGAGAACAGAATTACCTTGGTGTCATCACATGAAGGTAAACCAGAAATATTTTTATAATTGCTTCTATTATTCTAGTAACATGTGGGGGACTCTGAAACATTTAAACAGAGAATTCCCTTCCCTGCCCAGACAGCTCAAGCCAGTATGGACAAAAGAGAGAATGACATATGGACCATGCATTGCATGTGTTAATTGCAGAGTTGCTCAAGGCTGCCTAAATTTCACTAAAGCACAGGAATTCAGAAGAAAAAGGTAGGTGGCAACACCATTGTGATTTGAGCCTCTTTCTGAGGAAGCTCAGACTCCCTCCACCCCCTCAAACAAGCGATCTAATCTGACATTCCTCCCGTGTGTGGGTGGAGACCTCTCTGTACCTCTTCTGGTCTGGCAGGGTCAATGTGTGACCTCTCACAGCTTGAGGATGACAACAGATGAGTAAAGGCAATGAGTGCTATGAATGTGTGGGAGGGAGAGGTTGGTGGTTGAGGCCCTTGGAAAGACCTTCATTCTTTGAAAGTTCTATTTTTAATAACTGTAATATTCTATTAATATTCAGTGGAGATATAATTAGGACAATGTTTCTATTTTGAGATTGTTTTTGTATGAGTATTGGTTTGGACTGCAAACCAGTTCTTTGGCAAACTCCTGCTTTTGTGTGTTATGAGGCAGCAGTCCTTGGCTGTACCTAATGAGATTAGAGTCAGCATTGACTGGACATGCTCACCCTGTCAGCTCCAACTGGGCACTGGGTGGGATTTTGGGGAGGCTGACACCATTTTGTCTGAGTCTCAAGTGTTTTTAGTTGCTGGAACCTAAGGCTAGGGATTATGCAGCAACAGATAAAAGAATACAAATAGTCAGATGTTGGGATTTTGAAGTGTGTTTAAAAGTGTGTATGCTATTTCATAGTTTTCTCTGACTTGTCCATGACTAATCTGGTGTGGGCAGTGTTTTCTTTAACTGTCTCCCAATATAACCACCCTACATAATCATGCACCAGACTATTTATTCCTGGGAATGGCTTGCATCACACATGAAAGAATTTAATAATGACACTTGGATGGAGTACTGTTATTTATGGAGGAAAAGGTCATGTTCTGTGCCTGTACCAGCAGTGGGTAGCTGCAGCCTTGGGTAGCGCAGTGCTGGATCACTGTGCTGCCAGCAGATAGGGGAGTGTGCCTGACAGCCAGCTGCTTTTGTCAGTGGTGCAGAGCTGGGGCATGACGCTCCTTGGTTCAGGCTTTGTTATTTATATCACTCCATAAACAAAACTCCTGCCTTTTCCTTCTGATAAATAGTGAAGAAGCCAGTGCAAGTACAGCTGAATGGGGAAGTGAGTGAATGAGTTTATCATACCACTGATATGTATTGGTAACCCAGTGTTCTGATATGCAAGGGAGAAATTGGTGGCTGGTTTTTGTTTTTATTTCGGGAAAGTGATCATTTTTAATCCCAGTCATTCTCCCTTTGCATCCAGCTCCCATATTATTTGCCAAGTTTTCCTTTCAGACATTCTAGGAACACCCTCCCGGCTGCAGGAAACTGCAGGGCAGCCAGCCATGCCATGCCTCGTGCCCAACTGGGAGCTCATCTCCCCCCACCCTGCTCAGCTGGGTGCTCCCTGGCTCTGCAAAGCAAAACAAGGATGTCATTCTGCTCTTCCTGCCTCTGCATTTCTTTATACCTAATGTTTCCTCAAACAATCACCGTGATTCCATTTCCTTTTGGCATGGGCCTCTAAACTGAACTTCAGCCTTTTCATTTGACTATTCCACTCATGTAAATTTATGACATAGGATATCTGACACAAATAGCCTTGTAGAGACACACCATCTCTTTCCTTCTGGTTATTTTTAATTGGGTTTTCTTTTAAGGAAATGACCAAACACATCAGTTAAATCTTGAGGAAAAGTTCAGGTAGTAAGAAGCAAAGACAGCTTAGTTTTTATATAAACAAAAAGAGAAAACGTATACCCTTCTAGAAGTGCTATACATCAGTTGTGCTGTGTTGTGGACAGAACAGCAGGTCTTTTGGAAAAAAAATAGCAATGTGGAGTTCTGTGTTTACAGGGCATTGCCAAGGCTGGATTAAATGTGGTAAATGGAGAAGGGTGGAGGATTTCTGTTTCATTCCCTATGCTCACTGCTGTCACTGCCAGTCGTGTTCGCAGAGCGTTGCCACTGACAGCAAGGAGTCTACTGGTCACCAGTCTTTTCTTGTTTTCAAAGCCCTTTTTCTTTGCATTTTGGAATTGACTGTCATGATTCCATTGGCTGTTCAGTGCTAACGACAAAAATTAATGCACATATGGTTCCTGGAGTAAGCATGGTAGGTACTGAATACCCACAGGAAGAAGATTTTTTAACAAAGTCACTCATATAAGTGAAAATGAACTTCTAGGGGAGAATTGATCCTCCCAGTTATCATCTGTGGGTATGAAAAAAACCATGCTTGGTCTTGAGCTCTGAACTGACTTATGCATTTTTGTGTGTGTGTGGTCTAGACTCCCATGCAATTTAGCCATAGCCTAGCCCTGATTTTCCCATTGTTTTACATTTCAGGCATGCTCAGTGCTTTCCAAACTTTTTGCCTTTCCTCACAATATTTGTAACTTATCACTTAAAAAATGATAAAGATTTTAGAGTCAGTTTTCATCTCTCCTTCACTTCTAGGTGACCTGATGGAGTACAGTCTTGCCATCACCTTATAAATCAGCTGTTTGAGAGGGGGGAAAGGGACTGTGCAGATAATTACCCTGAAAAACTTGAAAATATCTATGCCTGGATGTTGTATTGCACTAAGTAGTTATTTCATTGCACTGGGTGGTTTGTCATATTTGCACTCAAAAGTAGCTTTATTATACTCTGCACATGGTATGTTCTGTACCCCCCTCGGAGTTCTGGTGGGGGTATACAATAGTTGGCCCCGCTCTGCACCCCTCCCCCAGGTTGCTTCCCATTGGTTGTGGTTCCTCCCCCCTTCCCCTCCCCCTTCCCTGCCCCCTTTTCCCCAGATATAAAATCTCTCCCTCAAGGACCCCTGGTCATTTCCATCTTCGAGGAGTCTGGGTACAGCCATAGAGCAGGGACCGTGTCCTGAAGAAGGAAAGATGCTTCTGTTCTTTTACTTTCAGCCCGCTATTGATTCCCTGCACTGGGGTCTGGAGCTAGCCAGGATTTGAGCCCAGGAACGCAGGGAAAAACCATACCTGAAGCAGCTGGAAAAACTGCTAATATGAGGTAGAATATTTTGTGTAAGAGAAACAGTGAAGGGTTACACATATCCTTCCTCTTCTTCCCAAACACTTGCAGATGCTTGTCAATACAGAAATGACATCTTGGAGCTGTTGTGCATCCGCACGGGGCCACTGGCCACTGACAAGTTCTCTGAAGTGTGACAGCCCTTCAGAAACCCCAGGCAGGGGAGGGGTTGCCCCTTTAGTTCCTGTTGTTTCAGCTTTTCAAGGTAACAAATCACATCTGGCCCCAGCCTCATGTGGGAGTGGTGGGGCAGTGTCTGGGTTTGCCTGGCATGCCACCCCTGTGCCCGGCTCCATGTGCTGCCTCTCTGCTTCACTTTGAGCTTCGATCCTGCTTTCTCTTTATTTTCTCAGTGATTGAGTTAAGGGCGAGGATTTGAGTTAGTTGGTTTAAATTCAAGCCATATGAGACAGAAGTGATTTTCTTGGACAGGAAAAATAATCTTGGGGAGTTTATAGGACTTACAGTTGCTCTGTATTTTCATGGAGTATGAACACAATTTGTCTCTCTACTTCTCAATCTCAATGTCTTATTGGATCATATTGGATTAGATTGTTGTTCTTGGAATTTCCATGTACTGGCATGGGCTCAGCAAGCCTTTTTTCACATTTGGTTAGCCTGGAGATTGCGTTCTTTCTTCAACAATGTGAAATTTCTTGTACAGATGATCCCTGCTCATCTCTTTCTCCTAACTGGGTTCAATACAATTAAATGTCTCTCCATCCCTTCAGTCCTCCTTGGACCCAGGCTGACCCAAGCTAAAATCCTGGACAAACCAAGCCCAACCGTCCAGAGGAAGTTGCTGTTAACCCTCCTTCTAATTTGCTTACAAGCAGCAGTTCCACAAAGAACTGGACACTGGCAAGTGAAGAACCTGCTGAAATCAAGAACAGTGTGGTAGTATGACTCTTCGGGATTTTTATGAAGAATTAAGAAGAAGCCTCTGAAGAACCTTTCTGCTTTCTAGGTATCGTGGTGAAGAAGTGTCTGATCATCTTACTAGAAAATTCCATACTCTTATATTGCATACCCTGAGTGAGATACCAGTCCTGCATAGCTGCTACATTGTCCTCCCCCCATGCCTAAACAACAGT
The DNA here is from genome assembly GCA_013397195.1 of Hylia prasina. NCBI lineage: Eukaryota > Metazoa > Chordata > Aves > Passeriformes > Sylviidae > Hylia > Hylia prasina. The sequence goes on along the minus strand of VYXD01014879.1, from coordinate 548,910 downwards.
GTCTGTAATTCATTGCACAGAAGTCAGACCCTTCTAAAACCCAGACATTCATATTCCCATCAAAATCTGAACAGTGGGGTTTTTCCATCAACAGTTTCAGGCTATCAGTCTCAGCTGTGAATGAAAAATTCATCAGGCAAAGGCTAAAGAAGTCACACCTGTCAGCCTGACACACTGTTTATCTCAAAGACTTTACTTCAGAAAGTATAAACAATAGAGTATTTATTTTCCTTCCTGCCATCTATGAGGTTATTCAGCAATTTGAGTGTGCTCACGCACAGCTTTTATGAGCCAACCTTAATTGCACAGCAATGGGCCATAAAAACAAAGATTAGGCATTATTATCTAGGAACCAATTTTACATTTTTCTCCTCTGACTTGAACTGTTTAAAATATAGGGCACTATCTCATTTTGGCTGTACATAAATATCTCAGTTGTCAAAGGGCCCTTACTCAACCAGCCAACTTTTCTTGGTGGTTGAAAATCATAGTGTTTAATTGTGTCAGCCAAGGTGAAAAATGCTATTGGTTCACCACCTGGCTGCACCATATAGTTAAAACAAAGTTAAGAAACAGACTGTGGAATTTAAGGGACTGCAAAATTTTCTTACCCATTAAGAAATGAATACGATGCAAGGACAAAAAGAAGAAAATAAACAGATGATGTGTTTCGTTATCCATGTGCATTCTTTCTTTCTCTTTACATTCTTTCTTTCCTTTACTTTGACTCTTCCAAAGAGTGTGCATACAAATAGGGTGTGATAGGGGCCCAAGGCATCAGAAAGAGGCTTCTGCCATATTTCTGTAGGCTTTCAATTAATCTGTGACTGCATAGTCTTGAAATTGTTCAATAGTCACTGTCACCTACATGAGCAGAATTGTAAAAAGCATAATGGACCAACACAAAATTCAGTTTTCCTGGGCTCAGTATTTACTGTTCTGGTGACCTCATCTATCTTACAACTGAGAGGAAAGCTGTTCAGTGTAGAAATTCATAGCAAACTCCTTGGCTGCAGGAAAAAACCCCATGTATTAATTTTTAGCATCCACTGAATGCTCTCCATGCTGGACAAAAGTTTTGGCAAGCAGTGTAAGCCATCTGCTCCTAGGAACAGGTTCCAAGGAGGTGGTTTATGGTTCATGGTATTTGAAATCCCTTTTGTGCAACTCTTCATCAATGAAGAGTGCAACAATGGCATTAGCTTCCCAGTCAGAATCTCACTGAGAGAAAGCTTGGAGGGGAGCACTGTCCTGTAGCAACTATCATTTACAGACACCTTTTATGTCATGCACATATAATATGATGGTGTTTTAATCAGGACAAAAGCTACTGAGGATTTTTTGCTAGCTGAGCTACCTGAAATCTCTCTTGTTTATTCTGCATCTGTAACCAGATGTGCAGGATCTAGCAAATATAAGGTGAAAAGAGAGAATTAGATTAGCCTCTTCTCCTGCATAGTGTAGGCTATGATGTTTTTACTCAGTAACTCACACTCTAAACCAAATACTTGTCTTGAACAAAAGCAAAAAGCCTCTTTTATGTGGGAGGCAAATGGTGGGATAGACTGAACTAAGTACAACTTGTAATATTAACATGAATATGGGTGGATGAAGTACATGCACATCTTCTTCACAGTCTCTTCTGTTTAGGTGGAAACACTGCTGGCTCCTTAGGGAATTTTCAAATGCAGACCAAGAAGGCAGTTATCAGGATGCAAAGTAAGGAAGGAGAGCCGAGATAAGCAATCCTTTGGCCAAGGAAGGAGATTTAAGGAGCAAACATTGATTTGCAGCCCATGTCAAAAGTTTGCAATGAGGCTCAGCTGTGGATCTTGGAAGAGGGTGAGACACCAGGTACAAGACCAATCCTTACAGCAAGGCTGCTGGGGTGCACAGAGCTCATTGATCCAAGCTACATACCCTTTGGTCTGCTCACAGATACTCTTTCATTTGGGGCCAGTGGAGAAAAAGGATATAGAGACTCTGAATTGCTACGAGGGTTGTAGTCTTTATCTCCTGCCCTTTATTTTTCTCTCGGATCCACTCAGACACTCCCAAATTTGCTCAAGAGCTGTGGGCACTGCTGAGATGGAATTCTGAGAGTGCTGGCCATAGTTTGTATGTCCAGAGTTCCAATGGACACCAGTCCATGAGCTTTGCTCAGAGCTGCCCTCTCCTACAACGAGCTTGTCTGTGGGAGGGGACTGCCACAGTGGTCCAGGCAACCAGAAGGGTTTGCTGTGGCTTGAGTGCGGCAGCAGAATAATCTAGTGATGTGCAGGGGCAAAGTTATAGTCCCAACTCTCTTATTTTGTAAAAGAAAACCACTGTTATTTACATTCCCCTGAGCTTTCATTGGCAAATTCTTCTTCACTTCCTGCCTGTGTTGTATGCTGCGAGTCAGCCCAGTGGAACAGAAACCTTGTTTTCCATTCCTAGGCAAGTTTTGCTGCAAAATAGAGAGATTGCCCAGCTCTAGTTTCGGCATACTATGCTAGTAACAATTTCTGAACTCTGGCATTCTGCTTGATCAAAGAGCATTTCCTCCTCTCCCTCCTCCCTCCTCCCTCCTTTCCTTCCTCCCTCCCTCCCTCCCTGCATCCCCACTAGCCTCTTACGAAATTAATAAACATAGAGTGTTTGTTGACTGGGTGGAGAAATTGCATTCAGATCACATAATGTCTGAAGCCTGGCATGTCTTTGTGAATCTGTTCTGGGCTTTGCTAAACGGAGCAGGGTGCCCTCCAGTCTAGTAGCAAATCTCTTAGGGGAAAAAGATAAAGGCAAAGAAAACTCCACTTTGTATTGCTATTAGAGAATCAGGTCAGTATGATTTGCAGACCCTTGACCCTTCTCTTTTTTTTTTTTTTTTTTTTTAATAAGAGATTGTGGTCCTCATCATGGCAGAAAAATAGAGTCTGTGGTTGGAACCACATTACATAATACTTACCAAAACCTGGCATTTCTATAGGTCATTATAATCTGATAAATATGTCTGGGCCAGGAATTTTCTAGAGTCTTATGGCTATGCACATATCACCCAGTTCCCTTCTGAGGGAGAGATGAATGTATCTTAACACAGATAGGCTCCCAGGCCAAGAGACAGAAGTTGTAACAGCTCCAAATATGTATCTCTCTCAGCCATTGTGACAACCTGCAACCTTCTGCTTCTCCCGTAGGAGATCTCGAGCTGTTCAATGTGTCTGGGGTCTCTCCCCAGGCCTTGCCCCCTGCATTTGCTGTGGAGACAGTTCTGTGCTACTGTACTGGATCAGGTTTCTCTAAGACTCGTCTGTCAGGGCACCATCCTCAGTAGGCCTGACAGGTTATGTCTAAGTAGATGCCTGCTTTGCTGCTTCTACCAAATTACAGCATTTCCCTTGGGCCACTATCAAAGACTTCAGCAGCACATGCCTTCCTGTTTCTTATTTGTGTGTGTATGTGTGTGGCTCTTCTAAACACGAACAGGAATTTCCTTTCCTCACTCCAGACATCAGCCACTCACTATTTCTGTAGCTTGCTAACAGACTGTCTGCTACCCTGGGCCCTTTGATTTTTCCCATGAGACCACAAATTCACACTGGGCTGATAGAGGAGGCCTTGTGTGATACTCCAGGCATGCAGCCTGTTTTTCGCTGGTGGTGTTTTAATTGCACTAACAATCCCTATAAAGGAAACCTGGCACCTGATGGGCATTGTTCCTCCGCCTCCTGCTACAGGGTTTTGCTACCCTGGTGTTGGCAGAGCACTTCTGCCTCAGGGAGGAAGAGAGATGGTGTGATCCCAGCCCAGACTGGTGTGACTGTGAGATGTTTGGCCACAACCACACTCTGGAAAACCCATTGTCCAGGCAACCATCTGGGAGCAGGCAAGTCAAGGTGAAGCTCTTCCTGGGTTGACATAGCTGTCCCCTTCCCACTGAGTGGAGACCCCTCAGTGGCACCCTGGGGCTTTCTGCACTGATTTTCAGATGCAGCAACTCTGGGGCTGTGCTTAATGTAGAATAGTCTCAAATAAAGCTTTTGGGTTTGCAGACTCACAGGTTGTGAGCTGCTTCAGATGACTCTCACAGATTTCAGTGGTCTTTTAGAGAAAATTAAGTCCTTTCCTGGGACTTGTTGAGAGCAATAGATGGAGCCTGGGTACACTAAACAGTCATTTTTTTTGTAGCTTTTCTCGGTGTTTCCTGTTATGTAAACTTACTCATTTTCTAGAACAGTGACTACCAGAAGGATAAAAAAAGCTGGTAGGGTTTGCCTCAATGTGCATCAAGGGTGAGCAGCCAGCAACTTCACAGTAGAGATTGTAATGTAGAGGAGAAAATACTGCTAAGGTGACTAAGAGTAAACTCCCACAAGACAAATTATTTATCTCCTTCCCTTTTTAGCCTGTGACTGCCCATCTGCATGAGTGTCTGCCTGCCTGTGCGTCGTTCTTCCTCCCCTCAGTGTTGCATTGCGTCTTTGGCCATATTATCCTAAAGTTTCCAGGGTGGTTTTCCTTTAGGTTTCCCCTCCCAGGATTAGGTAAACCCTTCTTTCCCCTCCCTGACCCCAGAACTACTTCTGCCAATCCCAAGGGACTTGATTTTCATATAAGGGGTTTATCAGGCACCCCTGGAAGAATTCCAGGGAGACCCGTCGAAAGGATTGGCCAGAACAGAAAGAGGTCCCCCGCTCCCCAAAGGAGATTTAACCCTCAGGCTGCCTTTCTATCCTTGGATCACTGGCCTCCCCCCTCTTGGATTGGTGGGCTCAGTGCCCCTTCCCTTGCCCTCTCCCCCAGTTAAAACAGGCAGGCGTACGGTGGTTCTGCCGGGGAGGTAACATCCTTCAGGAGCCCCTGCTGGGCTGAAATAAACCCTGGACCAAACCCCCCAGCAGAACCGGTTTCTTGTCTTCACTGTTGGTCCTGCCTTTCTGAGAGGGTCACACAGGATTTACCCTGCCACAGCCAGTGCCGCCGCACTCGGGTCCGACACCACCCGGAGCCTCGGAACCAGCCCGGACTTGTCTCTGAGTGGTCTCACCTCGCCGCTTCCAGTGCTAAGGAAAGTATCTCTGTGGGACAAACCACAGGAGCTGTTTTCCCAGCATGGCTACCATGGGATATCCCTGTCCTGGGCTGGGATAATCGCAGCATTGCCTCAGAAACTTTTGAAGTGGTTGACTTATTTCAGCCAAAGTATTTGAAGGATAAAGACCTCAGCATTGCTAAGGTTGGGATTATCTGGAAAGCAGACATATGATGGGGACCAAGGGACTCTCTCGGTGCTCCTCATCTGGAGGAGAGGGTGCAGGACTAGCTGAATCCCTGTGACATTTTGTGGGATTACTGTGGGTCCACAAGCAAGCAGGATCGAAGAAAACCAGACTTCATTGCTCTCAGTTTTCACAGATAATGCTTATTTGTGCATACACAGGAGCCTGGTACATGACACTGCAGGATGAAAGAAAAGTAAATGTCTAGATGTGAATACAGTCACTGCTGATGTACTTAGGTTTGGCACAGCCATCCCTGTGCCTCCCCTGTGAAGCTCACATCCCAGTGATTATGGGGGCTGTGGAGCCAGTCATTATGGACTTTTTGAGAAGTCTCTTTGGACTCTGTTTTCCAGTTAGAGCCTCTCAAGGGACATAAGGAATTAACAGAAATAAGGACATAAGGAAGTTGACAGAAATAAGAATTCATTACTATAAACATTCTTTTGTAACAGAAGATTATACTATTGTAACAGAGAATGTACTTAGCTTCTAGGTGAAGTGGCATTTCCCAGGGAAATACATAGCCAAAGTCAAAGTGGCATAACCAGTTCTATCCAGGAAGTCCAGTGGTGAAAAACCGTACTTTTTAAGAGGAGGAATGAGAGATTAGGCAAATGAGGAATAAACACTGCAGACTGAGTGAGGAAGTACTGTGTCCTGGGAAGTGGTGACAAGGCACAACCAGGCAGGTGAGTGATCAAGGTGGCCTGATGTGGCAGTGGGGCCAGCTAACTGAGACAGGGCTGGGCTGTGTCCAAGAAGAACTGCTCAGGAGCAAAATGTCCCAACCTGCCCAGTTCTACTGCCTGCTGCACTAGTTTCTGCCCTCAGACCAAAGGCTGAGAACCTGAAGAGATTTCAGAGAGGAGTTATCAGAGAGAATTTGGTGTTAAATCTAATTCTGGTAGCTGAGGACATGAGCAGCTCCAGGTGGTGTGTTTATCTGAGTAGGAGACAGAGAGGCCTTCTGGATCTCAGCCTGAAATTTCGCATGGCATGAAGGGTACTAAAGAGACCTCATCATGCCTTGATCACAGCGGGACAGAAGATTTGAAAGGTGAAAAATCAGAAAAATTCCAATTGCAAATGTCCTAACCATGAAGGCAACATACGTCTGGAATGGATAACCAAGGATGTGGTAAATTCTCCTGTGCTTGGAGTAAAAAAAAAGATACCCTGGAATTCCCACAAGGTACAAGGCTTGATTCAGAGATCAGAGGGTGAAATGCTGTGGTGCATGTTATGCAAGAGGCCAGACCAGATGATCATTCTGGCTTGCTCTGGCCTTCAGAAATATGAACCATTGTTGTAGCAAGGATCTAGGAGAACTACCGTGAAACAAGAAACAGAATCATTGAATAACCACAGTATTTTCAAGGGCACATATCAAAGAGTGGACCATTTTTTTTAAGCAACAGCAGAGATTGGGGGAAGATTGTGCGGGGTAAGGAGGTTGCTTTGTTTTCTTCTTTGGAAACTTGCCCACTGTATGACTTCGACCCCAGAGATAAAGTTGGTCTTCTGGAGGTTCATGAGCTCATTCACAGACAACATTTATTGGAAGATTAGTGGAGTTTCAGTGTGGACTTATCCTAAAGTATTACTGGCTTCCAAAATGTATTCATTAGTCTTCAGGGTGCAGTAAGACATGGTCTTGCACAGAACAGATTTACACAAATGGCTTATTAACAAAATCAGGATTAGGGCCAAACAGATGTCAGTATGACTGATTAGCTCAAAATAAACACAGTTGTGAGATAAGAAATAGCTGTGTTTTTGCTTCATCTTCTTGTGGTTGTGTACTCAATAGATGATGGGAAATGACATGTTAGGTATGAGGTAAAATGACTCATTCACTCCTGCAATTCATAGAAGGCGAAGCAGAAGAATCCAGGATTTGTCAGTCCATGGGTATAAAATAAACAATGGCCCTGAGCCAGGAAACTCTGCCATGGACATGAATCCCCCCAAGGTGTGCAGCCTCCCTTTCTCTGGATTATGCAGGTGTGGGTTTTTATTTTGGCAGCTGAAACTCCCTAAGCACTGAAATTACTATCATTTTCAGCATGCTACATGCATTAAAGTTGTGATGGGCAAAGATATTAGAAAAGAAATTACAGTTTTTCTCTCATGAGATCTTAAATGTTAATTGATTTGGCCAAATGTGGAATACAAACACTTTTGATGGTTTCTCATTAAAATCTGTGTTACCTTGCTTGGTCCATGTCATCAGCATGTGAAGTATCAAGAGATGTACACACCAAATCTAGAGCTGGAGGTCAGAGAATTATATTAAACATGAACTGGCCACATTCATCCATGCACATTGAAAACTGTTGATCAAGTTCATTTGCTACACTGCTGCTCAGAGAACAAGCAAGTCAGACTTAAGGCATGGAGATGAAAATGGCAGCAAGAATTGTTTTGGTACTCCCTTTTGAACAAAATGTGATTGCTCACTCAAACATGGAAGAAATTCATCATTTTTAATGTTTTTAATGAAAAACTGGGATTTGCATTACAGAGTACTCTGCTTTGATAACTGTATAGATCCAAGAAAGCAATTTCTACTCATTCAAACAAATACATAATGTTACTGTTTTCTAAGTGAAGTATTTGGGTTTTTTGGTTTGATTTCCAGTGCTAATTTTTCACTTCAATAATTTAAGAAGTTAGTTGTCCAAACCATTGCTGAACAAGCCATTGTAGTCAACCTAGTAAATTCATTCTTCTCAACATCCACTTTTCATTGTGAAAGTGAAGTAACTAGGGAAAAGGAAGAACTGTTTCTAATCAATTTGAAATTAAAGTATTCTTAATTAATACTTCTAACAATTTGTATTACCAGTAGGTGAAGACACCAACACAGCTCGGCACCTGGGCTTCTTTGAAAACCTGATGCTGTTCTTCATGGATTGCACTCTAAATAATTTAATTGGCCCTTCAAAACCCTTCTAGGATCACTTTGCATCTTATTTTATTAATTTTCAAGCTGAAGATGACTACTTATTTGTACTTGAGGAGCATTATGAGAATAACATTCTCTCTTGTGTCTAGTGGTGTTATTCCTCATGTTATCTAGGCAAAGACATATGCAAAACTATAGTAATTCTCCCCCTGCTCTACCCTGATCTGTGCTCTGGCTCAGCTATTGACTAATCTCCAAAATCAGGGGTAAAATTTTGTGTACTTTTTGCCCCTCCCTGCCCTTTTACCACAGCGTGGCCTCTGCTTTCCCTCTCTGTTTTTAGTCAATAGCAAGTGTTAAGATGAAAGTTCATTATTTAGCATGCTCCCACTTCTTGTTCTCCCTGGGACCTCTAAACATTTTTATAACATACAGATGTTACTGAGAAGCATTTAAATCTAATCTGGGTTCCCATAAATGCATAGGGTTAATTTTAATATTTACACTGCTTTTTATGAAATAGTCTTTCCTACGAGTCAAATCTTTCAGTTGGGGAAGGCCTGCTTTCTTAGCAAGAGTGTAAGCAGTCTTGAGGGGATGGGAAGAGAGGATTTAGTAGGATTAGGTTGTAATTATCTCATCCCCTCTTTAGGTATCAAGCTGAAGTGTTTCATTTAAGCGACTTGTTGCTCTAAAGTCCTATCAAATCAAGAGGGATGAAAACAGAACATTCAACAGATAGTTCAGTTCTTACCTTGATTCAACACCATCATTTCAAAAAGTAGTAGCTTGGGATACTCCTCCTTAGCCAGGTCTCTAGCTGGTGCAAATGGTGGGTACCTCTCTCAAGGTTGGTGGAATTGCATCAGCTTTTGCAGCTCAGGCTGTGTCCTTGCAAGCTTTGCTATGGATAAGATTGGTCCTCCTCATTTTTAGTCTCAGTCAGAGTGGTTTTGCTCCACCACCAATGCAGCTTTCCCTCTCATGTATGGTATTCCACACTATGGTATTCCAAATTCTCAAGTGTCCCTGAACCTGACAAAAGTCTATGGTGACTGCTCTTCTCCATGTACCATGCCCAGATTTCACACACCTGCTGTAAAGGGCTGAGGCAAACTCGGGACAGTGGAGTCTTGTTTAGCCCATGAAGATGGGCTTGAGGTTCTCCTTCACAGGGTGCTGTCGGAGAGGAGATAAAAGTCACTTTGTGCAGGGCAGAAAAAATATGAAAGGCCTCTGAAAAGAATTTGTCACAACTTTGCAACCAGCAAAGTGGTAATGGTTTTTGATCAGGGATTATCTCCATTGTTCTGTGAGTGAAGGGCAATTTTCCTTTCAAGGCACTGTATATTTAGTTATTTAATCAGGCTAAATTATTCCTTCTCTCCTCACCCACAGTTAGATCATGGCACAAAATTAAGCACAGCCTTTCATTCCACCTCTTCTTGCCTCTCTGTTTGACCTAGACTTTGAGGAGCCATTAAGTTGTCTGAGATATTGATTTAATAAGGGCAGGAAAATTAAAAAGGACAAAGAGACACCTGACTAATTGGCATTTCCAAGACATTTTTGCAATCAGCCAGCAGGGATTTTATAAGGTATGAAGTATTTGCTTTCACATAAATTTCTTCCACATTCTTTCTCTTATGTTTGCTGGGTAAACTTTCTGGAATAAAGTTCACATCTTCTTTGTAAGCTTTATACGTGGGAGGTAATTGAGTTGGCCCTTTGTTATGAGAGCATGTTCCCGTTTAATTGCACATATGTGTCTGTGAACACACTATCCCTGCTTCTCTCCTAAATTTGATTTGGAATGAATCCCATGAAGGCTGTTTTCCAGCATTAATGGATAAAAGGGCTTTACCAAAGAGAAAAGTATTCAAATACTAAATTTAATAAAGTTAAATTTAAAAGCTACAGTTCAGAGAATAATTCCTTTCTCCTCACTGTGATTCAAGTATCTTCTACTGATTTTGTGATTTGTAACCAGTCAGTTTTTATTTCAGAAATAAGGCATAATAAGATAACAACAGAGTGGCACATCAGTAACACATTTATACTGTTGTCAGAATTACTTGTTACATCCTGCCTTGCTGTGCTGAGGAGCGATGCAAAACTTTGGGAAGATAAGATCCTTACAGGAGATGAAAATAAACACTGTGGTAAACTTTGTCTCATTTCTGGACTTCAGATTCTGATCTTAAGGTAGTGATGCAAGCAAGTATAAATATTCTACATGTTGCTGTCAGGAATAGCAGAGCAAAGTGCTAGGAGGGAGGTGAGGGGCTGCAGATCTGTCCCTCAAGCTGAGTAGTCACATTACTCAAACCATGTTAAGCAGCACAGATAAGGTAAACTATACTTTGCAATGCAGTGCATCAGTTTGATAGATGATTGTCCTGTGGGCTTTTTATCATTTTCCATTAATTTGGATTTTATTGTATGCCAAGACTTAGCAACTCATTGTTATGAGCTGACAACCTGATCTTTTCATTCAATTTAAACTTAGCATTTGTTTAACACTAAGTCAGATAAAATTGCCAAGAAGTGCATTCTGCTTGAAAAAGGACTTCAAGATTAGGGTCAGCTGATTTCTTTGTCATCCCCTGGATGTTAAAAAAAATGTACTGTTCTGTTTCCTGGAGAATTCAGTATCGTTCAAAGACCAGTCTCTTCAAGAGCAGCATATTTCTATGTTTTCTATGTCTCAGGGCACAAATAAACTGATACTGGTTGGAATTAATTAATTAATTAAAGAATTGGAAAGTAGTATTTTCTGAAGAAGATGAGAACCATCTTTTACAGTAGTCAGCTCTAACAAGAGCTGGGCTTATAACTATAGGATAGGCCATAAGGAGAAAAATGTTTATTCGTGTCTGTCTTTCAAGGTGTTGGGATTTATGTGCTGGACTACATTCATGCCTTCTTTGAGTCCCGCCTTATATCTGAGTTCTGTATCCATGGTCATAAAATGGCCACTGCTGACGTATGGGTAAGAAAGCAATGGCACAGGTTTCTTTTTTATCCAGGTTTATCCAGGTGGAGCCTATCAAAATTTTGCTTCTTAACTTTCAGCTTTGACAAAGAATAGTAGTTTCTGCAATATTTCAGTACTTCTGAAGTGCCTACTATACATCGAAATATTTTTAATATTTTTTGCTCAGAAATAAACAGAAAACAGACATTTTCAGTCAAAGGTGATATGCTGAAGTATTCAGGTGCTCTGAGTTGTATCAAAAAACAGGTTTTATTCACCTCTGAATGATTTTCTAAGAGCACATTTCTGCTTTAATTTGTTGATAAATTTTTGATATGTGTAACAAAAAGCAATATCAGCCAAGTGAATGGTACATGGACTTGGCACAATTGTTGGCCTTCTGTCAGAAAGGAAATCAATTTGGGAACCACTGCCTTGCCTTGACAGAGAAAAAAAAAAATGTAATTGTGGTTATATAGTCTGCCTGAGCAGCCGTGGGATGGCATAGCTTCAGAACTGCAGCAGATGCAATAGAGTCCTCCAGAACTCACCTTAAGGCTGCAGGGACTAGGTCTTTTCTTTCTCCTGGACTCATTTTCATAAGCTTGATAAAGCTGTTGATACTCATCTTGTGTCAACTGGCCACGGTTCTGTTTCATTAGAGGAGGGATCCAAAGAGCAAGATTTGTTCATACCTTTCACAGTGACTGCAGAAGGACCAAGACAATCCAAACTAAGTGTCAGCCTAATTACAGAGAATATGAGACCATCAGGTTCCTTAAACCCAACAGTTTTCATCCAGAGGGTTCTGAAGATGGGCCAGATGCTTAGCAAGGGCAAATCCACACTGCATCACCAATTTTGACAGATCAATGTCAATTTACACCAGTGAAGAATCTCAATCTTGTTCAGTGCTATCAGTAGCAACATAGAGATGCAGTAAGGAATGTCAGTTCAGAACACAAGGCAAAACAGAGGGTCTGCTTATCTGCTAGGCAGTGCACACCTTGTAATTTATGCAGTGCAAAGCCTAGTAACAGAGCTGGGGAGCCAAGTACTTCCTGATAACCTCACCTCCTGGAATTGTGCAGTGCCACGGATAATAAATCTCAGTGATGGCACAAAGCTAAGCTTGGAAAAAATTAAATCAGCCACTCAGGCAGCTGAACAGCAGTCTCAGCTGTGCTGATTCACCCAGAATGATGCAGTCCACAGAGTTTTCACCGCCTAAACAGATGTTCCCCTAGTACAGGATGCTTTCCATTTTTGTATTGTTCATGCTGGATTTGTGTGTTGCAGATCAGATCTTCAGCTGCTGTAACCAGACCTGTCTAGTCAAAGGCTGTCAGGACAAGGCTGGTGCTCCCAGACCCCATCTCCCAGTTCTGTCTGGGGCGTTGGGTCTCCAGCTGCTGGGGCTTGGCCAGCTGCGTGGCAGGCCTGGGCTGGAGCAGAGCCACGGCGCTGTGCTGTGTGTGGCACTGTGTCTCCAGATAAGCTCAGCTGGGAGGGCAGGAACATTTCCCCAGCTGCTGATACCCATTGCTGGTGACGGTGGGATTGCACAGCTGGTTCCATGTGGCCTCAGTGTCCTGAAAGTCAGTGCAGCACTGGGGGGCAGGACAGCAAGAAATGCCCCCTTTGCAATACATCCATACAGATATTGCTGTCTAAGCATCTGCTAGCTTTATTATTTTGGCTCTTCAACATCCAAGTTGATCATGCCCAGACAGTCTTTCAGTCTTTTGTCCTGCTTAGCTGTGCAAAGAAGACACGGCTTTTTTTTTTTTTTTTTTTTTTACAGGTGGGCAAGTGGGGCATGCTGAAACAGAGGAGAATGATGAAGGATGGCAATTAAATTACTGAGTAGGTAATATTGCTATGGCTTGTTGAATTTATCCTACATAGTCTTCAACTTTCACTTCGTTCCAGCTCATCAGAATAATTTTGTATTTCAAAATTTCACGGAATAGCCTGATATTTTCCCTTCACAGAACTATGTTGGATCATTACTGAGAGGTGGAAGGAATGGAAGAGGATCATGCAGTGTAACTCTTCATGTAAGTATGAGACTGTACAGTGCCAAGATCGCTGAAGTACTAATTCCTGTGTGATTACCACGACAATACAATAAATAGCATTAGTCTTTACACAGTAGCAATTCCAGATTTCTGTCCATTTAGGAGCAATGGCTTTTAAGTCAATGGCATAGCAGTCTCTTCTTCCTTTGGACTGTGCTGCTAGATATTAGGGAGGGTCTAGTCTGCTGGACTAGAGAGAGTTAGGCCTGTTGGGTCCACCTTAACCCTATACAGAGCACGTGGACAAATATAACCTTGTGTTAATAGAAAGTGCCAGGCACAATTTCTGAACAAAATGTGAAAGTGCTATTCTTAAACTTGGCAAAACATACTTGAAGGTGTTTATATGCCTGAAACTAAATGAAGATCTCTGTGCTTAATCTTGGAAATCAGCTGAAATGCAAGCCGAAGACTCAGCCCTGAGTTTCAGTGTTATGAGAAGGGTATGCCACCTATATCATACAGAAGAGAGGCAGAAGTCTACATAGAAGTGAAGCTATTAATAGTCAGTATTTAGTATTGCCTATCATACACTGAGAGATACTGGGATTTTCCCTCATCTAGATATGGGGCTAGGAGGGTTTAAGAGAGGAACAAGTTGCCTCTTAGAGCACCAGCAGATGCTGCTTCAGCTGGTTGCCACTGCAGTGTAAAATGCAAGCTGTCAGTGTCCTGTCCAGGGACTGATGTGCCAGCATGGCATTTGCTGTTAGGCCAAGGCTTTGGCTAATGAGATCAAAACATGAAGTTACTGTAAGAGGAGGATTAGACCGTTGACACCTTTGCTTCTGCTTTGACTATTAACCCCTTGGGAGCGGAACTGTGGGGGAAAGTTCTTGCACACGATACTGGTGAAAAGTCTTCTTTCCCCCCTACTGTATTAAATACCTTTCTGGCTTCACTGAATCCTGAAACTCAAAGGAAGATTTGATCACAACTGCAAGGACACATCTCCTCTATATAAGCCAAGGAAAGCCATTAATCATTCAAGATATGCTGAAGTGTTTGTGAACTGAGCACTCCTGAGCCAGAACAGAACTTCTAGAGAAACCTGAGGCTAGGTAAGTTTTCTTTTGTTGATTTTTTTGTGGAAATTATTTTGCACCAACATGCAATTTAAGTAAGTTCTTCCTGGTCAGCCTTTCTGTAGCCATCTCCTACAGAAAATGGAACCTCCTCCTACCATGCAGTGATGGCAGTAAAGGGTAGCATTTGATGGTACCTACAAGACTGATGAAATGAACAGTGGATACAATATCTATGAGTCTCCTTGAATCTCATCTCACTTATTGATGTGACTGCCATATAAAATGTTCAGAAGGGACATTGGTCTTTGTAAAAATCAGCCTTTTCCTGTGCTAGTTTTTTCTAGTCTCCTTTTGGTTTAAAGAAAAACACAGAACCTCTTAATTAGTTGGAGGAGAAAGTCAAAATCATCATATTCCGCTCAAGTGAGTATCCTGGAGAGCCAACTTGTCATTCATTACAAGAAGATAAGCAATGTCTTTCTGCAGTGTGCAGCAGGACTCTTATTTAACTTACAATAATAGAACTGAAGCTCCTTAAAAGTTATTTTTAGCTGTGGATATTTAACAAGGCTCTTCTTACATAATTATATACCCATTATATATCCAACACTGACAGATGCTGACACATAGGAAATTATATAGTAAAGCCAGTGACCATCTTCCATTAGAAAGGAAAAATGAGGCAATTATAGCCACATATTTGGAGATTTTTAAACCCAGGATAGGTTAAGGTCGTCCTCTAGTCTGACCTCCTGTATGGCATATCTACAAATTTTATTGCAGCACCTCATGAATTTTCCTGTTCATAATAATGGGCAGCTTTTAGCCTTTCTGTAAAGACTGTGAGATAGACAATTCAGTTCATTGTGTTCAATCCTTATGCTTTTCACAGTTAAGAAAAAATGTATGCCCTAAACTTGAATTTTGTCCAGCTTTGGCTTCTACCTAATGGATTTTATTATGCCTTTTACACTAGATATGACACCTACAGTTCAAAATTTCTTTCTCATTGTTGTAATAGTTACTGTACCATCTGGGTGCCTGTGAGCTGTGATCATATTACTTCTTAAACTTCTCTGGGATAAATCAGATTAAACTTCTTTAGTCTCAGTCTGATTTCCAGACCACAGATCATCTTGTAGCTCTTTTCTGAATCTTTTCCAAATTTTGAATGCATTTTGTAAAGTTTGGATGCCAGAACTGCATGTGGTATTTCAACAATATTCTCACTAGAGCTATTCACTGACTCTTTCAAACTCCCCTGCTTATTTATCTAAGGATCAGAATCGCTCTGGAGGGTCATGTTCAGCTGATTATCTAATATGACCATGAAGTTTTTGCGAAGTTAATTATATCTGAATCACTAGTTATAGCTTTAAGTGTGACATAAAGCTTTTGTTGCAAGATGTATGATTCACATTTGGTTCTGAATATGCAAGTAATAGAAATGACAAGGAATTAATCCTTATAACAAAGTTGTTCCCCCATCACTTTTATCATCCTACAGCCCTTTGGTGTTGTCTCAAACTTCCACCACAGTTGTTTTGGTTTTGTCTGCACTGTTGGTATGTGAACAGGAGGAGCTGACACGAAGAATAGAACCCCTCTAGACTCCAGATGGAACACCTCGCTGAATGAGAGTGATTCTGCTTAAAATACTTCCAGAAATAGATTCATTAGACAGCTTTTAAGCCATTTAACCGTAATGGATTGTTATGTGGGAGCAAGTTAAACACCTTATAAGATCTAAATATTTTTACTTACTGCATCTACTCCTTTTAGCCAAGCTGGCAAACTTCACCAAGACTGTAGTCAAGTGCTGCAGGTTTACAAATGTTATTAATGACTGCTGTTTAACATCATTGCTAATTGCCAGTGGAACAGTAACTATGAAGTGAGACTCTGAATATGTCATCCTTCTTCCTTCTGAATCTAAATCAGAAACACTTGTCAAGTACTTCTCTATTTCCCACATTATGATTGATAATTTTGCTATTTTTTACTAGTATTGGATCTATCCCATACAATCCAAAACCAACTTTTCCACCTGAAAATGATGCTTCTCTGGAACTCCTTGAGAGAATGTATCTGCTTCGACTGTAACATTGGCAGAAAACCTTCCTAGTTTGGTAGGGGAATTGCAGGAAAGGAGAAAATGAGTCCTACTCTGGAGATGCCTGATGTCAACTTCTCAGCTTTCTCCAATTCTGGTGGGAGATTGTCTGTGTGGGGGCCTCCATGATGGGGTGAGGGGAACAGACAGGCTTGTACATCACTTCACATGATGATTCTAGCACACTGGCTGGATATGTGCCTTCTGACAGGTTTCCTTTCAGAGCAAAGGCCCCAGAAGAGGCAGTTCCCCCAGAACTGGCTGAGTGCTTCAGCCTCCCTCCCACGCCTGCGTCACGTGTGAGAGCTGATCGATCTGCCAGTGGTTAGGAGGTTTCCCTGGGAAGTGCATCCCCAGGTTTAAGTCCTTGCTTTGATTTGGAGTGGGTCCCTGGCTGCCAAGCTGCACAGGCCATTTCTCTTTCTTCCAATGAATACTTAATTGAAATCAGCTTCAAATCAGAGCAAGAACTTGAATCTGCAGCTCCCTTTTATCTCCTGGGAGCTTCCTAACCACTGGACTGCATACTCTCATTCTCTGTAGCTCTGTTCATATGTAATTATTTACATGGAGTGGAGAGGTTCCAAGGAGATGGGGGCAGAAGTGAGAGAGAGAGCTAACTAAAGGAGTGTGGAGGGCAGGGAGAAAACCTGACCATCCCTGGCCTTCTCGTGGGGGAGTCCAAGCTGCTGTCCCTCTCCTGTCTGGCAGTGCTTGGGAGCTGGGAGCCAGGTTTTCCTCTGCAGAGGGGAATCACTGAGGCGCTGGCCTATTTGTTGCTTGGCCTCCATTCTCTTTCTGGGCTTTACATATGAAAGTTTTGGAAATACAGCAGTTTTGTTCTGATATGTAATGCAAACAGATTTTAAATCTTAAAATAAAAACCCTCTTTCTTATTCCTCCTTCTGAACTGTGAAACAAAAAATTCTGGTTTCATGGCCAGCCCTGAGTACCAAATCTAAGAGGCAGAACTTGCAGCAGAAAGATGGATGAAGTCAAACCTGACAAAACCTGATTGTGCATTCCTTTCCCATTTGTCAGCAAGCTCTTCTCCCTAATAGATAAAGACTTTTTGGACTACGCTCATACTTAAGTTGAGGTATGTTCTTTCATTCATCCAGCCCTTCTGTATCTTCATTATGCACCAACCACCTGGTTCAGACATGGGCAAAACTGCACTTTCTATTTTGAAGTGCTTGTTTTTGGAATCTCTCTGTAGATTGTGGGAGACAAAAGATGCGGAAGAGAAACAGCTTGAGGGCACCACAGTCTTCCCACTGATGGGTATTGGCAGGTCAGGCCTGTGGTGAATATTCACAGCTTTGATGCACTGATGCAGGTCAGCTCAGCCCAAAGGTGAGGCACCAGCCCTCAAAGCCACTGACTGGGATGCTGAGTAAGCACCCACGGTGCAGCACTTTTCACATCACGATTGCAGCTCTTAATGTAGTGAAGTTGGATTAGCACAGTGAAGAAAGAGAGCTTATTGCCAGAAACTTGAAACAGGATATTTGAGGCTTTCTCAAAACAACACAAACTATTCTATGCAGTGGCTTCGCTGACTTTTGGGACTTTTCATTATAGGTTACAACTTTCATGTTTCACACTGCATTAAGGCTGCAAGCCTATTCCTGTCCCTCTGTATTTTGAAGAATAATACCAAAGATGTTCAAAGGTATTCAAAGTGCTGACAGCGCTGCTCTACCTTGCATATAGCAGAGACTGAAAATGCTGTGCTGGAAAATTTATCATACAGAGATGCCCACCAGAAAATACCTGCAATAGGAGCTC
Source organism: Hylia prasina (assembly GCA_013397195.1). Lineage (NCBI taxonomy): Eukaryota > Metazoa > Chordata > Aves > Passeriformes > Sylviidae > Hylia > Hylia prasina. Next base: position 530,748 of record VYXD01014879.1, on the reverse strand, counting down.
CATCAGTTCTTTCATTTTGATTTTTTCCTGCCCGCTTTATTCCTCCCCCAGAGTCTCTACTCTGTTCCCAAATGCATTTTTCTCACTCATCCTTGTTCTACTAAATTGACTTGAACTAGTCTATATAACTCAATTTTCAGTACCACACATACCTTTTGAACATTTATTTTAAATATGTCAAAAGATATTTTTCTCACAGAAATACTTCTTTTATTTTACATTGCTGATAAGGATATAGAAGTAAAATTGCTGAGTCACACTTGGGAAAATGAGTTAAATTGATAGTTTTGATTCTTCAGTGAAGAAGCTATGTTTAAAAGGAAAAGCTGTAATATAATATTTCTTAACTGCAGGGCCATTTTCACTCACTGAAAGAACTAGATGAAGTTTTCAGTTTGCACTAGATAAGATGGTTACAGTCAACTCACTGTAATTCAGGATCATGGAGTAGGGAGGTCACCAGGGATGACCTAGACTGTTAATCTTGAGGGACTCTTTTCCTTCACAGTAATTGCTGCAAAGCCATAAATCTGGCATTGCTTTTGAATAAATGCTGGTGTAATGCTCTGGGCACAGTAGGTGGTGTGCATGATCCTTGGTGACAGGAGTGATGTTAACTGTGAAATCCATCTCGTCTGGTCCCATCTCACATCCCTAAATATTCAGGACTGGAAACAGGCTTTGCTTGGAGACAGTTATTTTATCAGCAACATAGAAGGGTTGTTTTGTGAAAGCTGCCCTTATGCTACATGTCTCCATGCACCTTCAGTATAGTGAGTTATGCTGCATCCACTGCAGGATGACTGGACATCAACCCAAACCAAACAACTCAAACCTGGAGGTTGACTGTTTGGTTCCTCGCATTGTTTTATTACTGAGGAAGAAGCAAATGAAAACTTCAGTTTTGTGCAGAAGGCATCGTGTAGCCATCGTGTAGTTAGTAGAAACCTTCAGTGCATAAATCAAAGTTTAGCTCAGGCAGCAGGTTGGCTTTGCCATTGAGTTTTAATGTTTATAAATGCTTTTTGCTGCTTAAATTAAGTCAGCCTCAATATTTATGGGACTGTGGAACTGCTGAGTCAAAAGCATAAGGAAGTGCTGGGAATCACTGGGCTGATGCCAGTGTTGACTAGTGTTATTAAGCTAAGAAGTTCTTTGGCATAGCTGAGCTAGGGAAGATCATACCAAATTTATCTCTTGTGAATAGTAATTTGATTCATGGCTTCTGATTCATGTCTTTGTCTTGGATTGAAACCACCAACTTTCTTATCAACCAGCTAAGAAAAACTGATTTTTTTAGAAAGGTTTGACCGTATTTCAAGAAGGACCACTCATTTATCAGGAATGGATCTTAGCAGCAGCCAGTGCCTTACCAACATGTTACTGGTTTGCATCTTGCTGGACACACCACCTCTGGCTGGTGAGAGTTTAAATAGTGACATTTATTTCTCTGAGGCCCTGCACAGATTAGTGCAGCACTACAGCTGCTCTCTTGTGCCAAGGGGTACCTGGCAGAAATGGAGTACCCACAACTCTGCCTTTTTTCTGCTGGGAAGATTTGGGATCTTGGGCAAATACAACAGTTCCCTTGCTTTGGTTGTCCTCAGGTGGTGCACTAAGAGAAAGGTGTCTCCCATGTATCTTTGGAGTTTCCTCATGAGAAAAACCTAAGAATATGAAAAGAAATGGTTTAACCAGTGTAGCTTTATGTAAAATAAAGATTTTAAACTTATGAAGTGACTGTTTTTCATTGTTGCTGGTGATTATTATGGGTTCTTTTCCTTGGAACGGGAGATGTCTATTTATTAAGGTTGCTATAAGGCAGCTGCAGTTTCTGGGTGACAGGCAATTTACTCCTCCCTTTTGGATGCATCCTTGCTCACATGTGTTTTTCAGCAGTGTCAGAGCTTTGTGGCAGGATGCAGTAGAAGGTATTATTATTGTAATGTTGTAATACAGCTATGATCACATATGACTGGGGCAGATGGAAGCTCTCTGAGGTTTTTCTATTCGTGTTTTGAAGGTGATATATTCCCCACCTAACATAATCTGCATGTCTCAGCCAGAAACACCCAAATGAGAAATTAGGAATATGAGTTTCACCTACTAAAGCTGACTGAAAAAATATTTAAAGCAAGTCTTATTTGTCACCCAATGGGCATGTGTAGAAAATGACTTTCAGAAGAAGACCCTAAAAGGCTCACTGAAACCTCAGGGATTTGTGTTTGTGTTCTTTTTCCCCAATGGTACATACCATTTGGCTGAAGAAGCATGAAGACACTGTGGGCCTGGGCCTTCTTTATGCTTAAGCCATCCTCAGGTCCCTCCACCCTGCCAGGAAATTCCTGGGCAAATAGACTGTTTGTCAGATGAGTGGGAAAAGGGCATAAACTTTATTGTTATGAATTTTAAGCAGAGATTTGTTTGGGAGGAAGCCCAGTGTTCTGGAGAGAACAAAAGGGAGGTTTTGGTGCAGTGGTGTTTGCCATAATTACAGGGGAAGACTTTTGGGGTTTGGTTCAGCTGTTGTGTGGATGGGTACAAGTACAGGCTAACTGCTGATTACAGCAGAGCTGTGCCAGATGTGCATCAGCTTATGAGGGTGTGCAGCTTCACTTGCAGCCTTTTTATTCCTGCTCATGGCAGGCTGCTTTTTCTCTTCTTTCAGCTTTCTCTTGCTAATGTTTATGATGAACTATTGCTTGCTCCTTGTAATTGGAAGGGCATTACAAGCCATGCATACCATTGTTGTGGTAAACCAGTTCCTTGTCATGGCTCTTATGTCCTTGCTTTTTAAGAACAGAATAAGCTCTGTTTGGCATCTGAAAATAGCCATCTGAAAAATAACATCAAGTTTCTGCATCTGTCCAACTGAGCATCTGCAGGGTCTATTGTGCAGATGCATTTAACCTGGCCTGGCACCAGGAACATTATCTCTGCCCCTAGAATGGCCTGGGATGTAATTGGGTGTCAAACCCCATACATTACACAGACTCGAGCAGACTACTGCATTTTGCCATGAGCTTGGATTGTCTACTCACTTTAAAAAGAAAAGCTAGGGTTTTGCTAGTTTTGTGAAACTTATTACACCCCTTACAATGCAAATCATGCAACAGAAACACAGAACAAGCTAGGTTCGAAGGGACCTCAAAGATGATCTAGTTCCAAGCCCCCTGCCATGGACAGGGACACCTTCTATATTAAATCCCCCCTGGTGTGACTTGAGGCCATTTTCTCATGTCCTGTTATTTGGCAGGAGAGACTGAACTCCACCTCACTAAAACCCCTTTCAGGTTCTTGTTGAGGAGTCATGCTGTGTGGACTCTGTGCTGACAACCAAACAACCCTGTACACAAATGCATCAGGAGAGTGTCTGCAGGACATCTGCTCTGCTCCTGCCAGTTTCCCCAGAGCCCATCAGCTCCCTGGCCCTTCAAAGCATGGGCACAAGCCCTAGAACAGAGTTTCCAGTGACACAGGGACACACCCTGGCAATTATGACCCCATTTTATTGATCTGCTCAATAGAGCTTCCAAACATTTAACTGTCTTCTAAAGACTCTTTAGGAGCAGTTATGGGTTGCTAAGATAATATTCCAACTCCGCAACTCACAAGTGACCGGGATACAGGATCAACCTGCTGAGGTCTCATCAAGACTTGAAGACCATTCAAGGGAAATTTAACGACACTGAGGCTTTGCTTTGGTTCTCAGCAGAGCTTAGGTTGCATGTGTAAGGAAATGAGGCTGATATAAATGGAAGCAGTCCCTGGGTCTCTGTCAATGTTAACTGTGTTGCCCACACTTGAATTTCTCCCTTGCAGTTAATCCATCTTGAGTGCCACCTTAGGCCAGGCAGTGAGGTGTCTCCCTCCTTCATTACATGACACCCCTGGGGCTCACTCTCCCTTTCTAAATCCTGGAAGAGCTGAATCATGCTATTGTTTCATTGTAGAGGATGGGAGGATGTTTCAACTAGTGCTGGGCACACAGGGAGAGCCCTGGGAAGAGAAGAAAGGAATGATAGTATTGGAATGGCACTTGTGTGCATGCACCTTCAAACAAGGGTATATTATAAAATGATGAGTGGTCCTTTAATGAGCAGGACCCTAGACCAGTAATCTGTAGCTAAAACAAAACTGATTATAACCTACAGAACGTAGTTTAGAGGTAGCACTTAATTTAGTGGCATGTGCTAATTGTTAGTCACGTTCATTTTACAATGCAGGCAACATTTCATTGATGCTCTAAAAGAGAAGGGTAAATAAAAGGCAAGAATAAAGCCTAATGTAGCAAGACTAATTCTGCAGAATGGCTGCTTGCTTTTTCATTTCACCAGTGGAAGTCTCTAAAATAAACAGAACAACCAATTTAAAGCAGATGCATGGAACAACAATCAGGTTTCATCTCTGGTTTTAATCTTTTTAAACCACAGTGTTTGGTTCTCAGAGCTCAAAGGAGCTGCAGACTGAATCAGAAGTTTGCTATTTGTTAGCAGTGTGGAGGAAACAGATTTGTGGCTGTATAACAGGGAAGAGATGAAACATCCCTATTTAAATAACTAAATTATAAAAAAATATGCTAGTGATAGAATCTGGAGACAAATGAACATCCAGAGCTCCTGCCTGTAAATCAGCTACAGCTTGGGGACAATAGAGCTAAGCAGTAAGTGGCCAGCTCAAGCACTGCTTCTTAAATGATGGAACAGTAAACTCAAAATTTTTATTGGTAGTCGCTATCCTGTGTGCCGCAAAAAATGAAATGTGGAGTGAAATCAATATTGTGTGAAAACGGGGCTAATTACTGAGGAGTAGTATGCTCACATTTTTACTTCCCGTGGTGACTTTTGGGAGAGACTACATAGCAAGCTAGCAAGTACAAAAAAAGCCCTCTGGAAAGCCACACGGGTCTGATTTCCCATTTCCCTGCCCACTGTGTCATCATTTACCTCAGAGGCTTTGCATAACAGTGTGTGACTACCCACAGCTTCTGATCTCGTGAGACTGAAATCATTCTTCAAAGAGCAGTCAGCTCTTAAGGACTTGGTAGAGGGGGAGATGATGCTGGGCAAGACAACTAAGCTAAGACAAAAGAAATGTTTTTCAGACAGGGAGCAAATGCTGGAAATTCCCTGGGGACCAGTCTTGTGACATAGTTGTACCATTGCAGACAATTTTTCAAAGCTGTGGGTGGGGTGGATGCCTCTTGCCAGCCTGGCTCAGACAAGTTGTGCAAAATAGGGGTGCTTACCTGTGTGTGTTTGCACAGGGTTACCAGGACACTTGTTGAGAGCATAAAATACCCAAAATGGTGCTGGAGGGAAGTTTAACAAACTTATTGGAACCTCAGTAAGGTTGTCTGTTTTGGTTTTCTTCCATGCAGTTTGAAGGGATAATTTAGACATTTTCCCACTAGAAACCATGAGCTCCAAAATCTTGAAGACCAAATCACCCTTGGTCTCAGGGTCCATTGCAGAAGGGCTGTGACATCCCACTGCTTGGTGTGAGGGTGACCAACAGTCTGTGCTGGCAAGAGCACCATGGGCAGACAGGAGACAGAGATGAGGCTGTGCCCACAGGTGTTGCCCTCAGCTGCAGTACCTGTATGGATTTGGAAATGCAGGTTATTTTACCTCTCTTTGCCATGTTTTGTGTTGCTGATGTGGAGTCACCCAGAGACGGGGAGATATGAACAAGAGAGGTGATGTGGCTTCAGCAGGCAGGGAGGGACTCAGCTCAGGGGAACATGCTTAATGCAACGAGGAGAGCTGGAATGCTTTACATTAAGGTACAGTCTAGTCCATTACTTAGCAAACATGTTGTCTCTTATTTTGCACTCTTCCTCATGTTTCTGCTTATTTCTTTGCCTTTTTTTCCCCCCATTGTGAGTTATTTATCTTTAAGTGATTTCTCTTTAAGGGCCCCTGTAAGCAGACATTAAGTAGCAGCAGAATCTGATGGCATCTAAGACATGGTGCCTGATGAACCACCATTAGCACTCAGTAAAGACATCTACCTTGCCATGTTCATTGAAGGCTCCTGATCCCAAAGATCCTACTAATCTTTCTTCCTCTTTGTATTTACGATTCCAGACTGTGAGATCACAGGACAGCCTGATATTTGTTATAATTTCCAAATGTGGAGACAGTACGTCCCTCCTCCTTTTGCTACTCACATACATGTTCACAGCTTCCCATTCCAATCCCCAGCCTTTTTTTTAAGCAGCCATCCTCCCCACACTTCTCCACTCCTTATGTGTAGTTTCAACATGCTTTGGTCTATTTCTGTGTAAAAACACTCAAAAACAGCACTAGAAATTATAAAACTGCTTAAGCCTTCAGATTAAAAAAAAAAATCCAGAACTGTTTATATTCAGAAATTTAAACAGTTTTTGCAACTCTTGCTTCCTCTGGTAGCAAGTTTAATTTTAAAAAAATTGAATTTAATTCCAAAAGGATAAATAGGACAGCAGATATTTACAGAAGAATTGGATTGTTATGAAAAGAGCATTTTCTCCACAGCCTTCCAAATGGGATCTAAACAATATCTTAGAAAAGACTAAAATATAATCTATCAGTCCAGCACAGAAAAAAATATAACCCCAAGCATTCTGGTAATAACATTACCGATAAACAGAGTAAAGACTGCAGGGCCACTTTTCTACCCTCTGTTTCTGCTCTATTCTATTAAGCCCTTTCTGCAGCACAATAAGAGTCATTGTTATGAAATGGGCAACATAAATTCTGCATAATTTTCTTTTAAATGCATTAATTAAGAAAATGCACATGCTTTGCTTGTAGAAAAGGATCTTAGTCCCTAAGAAGCATCACAGAAAGGTGAAAGTGTGGGATGATGAGCAAGCTGTCCAGCCCAGAGCTTGCATGCTGCAACCCTGTCCCTGTAGCCTCCCTTTGAAACAGCAGAAAATACTCCAGCACGTGGCAGGAGGCAAGCAGCCATGTGGATGTTTGCATATTTTGATGGACATGATGACAGGCTTGGCAAATGATAGGATCTTTACCCTGAGTCCCACTGAGAAATACCATTAATGAAGGAATACAGTATTCAGATGCCACGTGAATTAATTTCTCATCTTCTTCAGAAACAATTAATGCAACTAAGGACAAGCCTGGTTAGGTAAGATTGGAAGGAGAGTAGAAGTCATCACAACTTCCAAAGCAGCTGCAACATTTGATGTCATCTGCAAATACAGCACATTAAAAGAACTAACTAACTAACTAACAAAGCAATTTGCACCTTTTCCTGGCTACAGCAGACTGCTATGATTTATGGATGGATTCCACCCCCAGTATTTCAGTGTTAAATTCAGTTTGCTGCTTGTTTTCCTTCTCTAGGGACTGAAGTATCAGAGTGATTAAAATATGAGAAATTATGCAAGAGGGGTTTTATTGAGGCAGTTTTTAAACTGGAAGAGAAATATATGGGAAAGAAAAACAAAATATCTGACAATTTATCATCACACAACTATGAGCATTATAAATAATAATAGTAGTTAAACAAAAATTAAAATATGCTTTTATCCCTGGTAATTTTGACCACTTGCAAAGTCTTTAGGCACCCATAAAGTGTGTCCTTGTCATTAACCCAGAATGCCTTTAACAGGGGGAGGCGTGTCTTCATTGGAAAGGCATTTGACCATCATACGCTCAAGTCTGATCCTTGTTGTAGCTCATGACATCATTCCTGATATTTAAGTGGTTATCAACTGTTTTGCTGGACAGTAAATGAAGCTGATCAAAGCTCAGATCCAGAGATATGTTGATGATATGTATTTTTTGTAGTGCTTCTCCCTAACCAAGCCCTGCATTCTCCTCCAGAATCAACACGGGCATATGCGCCACAGGTCTGCAAAGGGAAATGGCTTTGGAGTTTTTTTTCCAAGGAGCCAGCTTGCTCTGAACATATCTTTGTCCTAAGCACTACAAGAACTAAGTGCTAAATATTGCATCATGATATGCTGTTTCTGCTGGGAGAGTCTTCACAGAGGGAAGGGAGGACCTTGGCATTCTGTGCATTCCTGGTTTGCAGTCAGGTCAGCTTAAAAAAATAAAGTGCAATCTGCTGCTTGCTATCCATCATGAGAAAGAAAGCCTGATAACTTCGGAGTAATGTTTAGCTTGTCATTCTTGGGCTATTACACTGAGTTAGGAGTGCTAGAAAAAGGGATTTATTTCCTTCTCTCTCTCTTACTGTAATAAGTCTCAGATTAATAATGCTGCAGGCCTCAAAGTCTGTTTTGTTCATAGCTGCTGGCTGGGGAACAGCCGAAAACAAAGATCAGATTTACAATGATCTGGGCATTAAATCCCTTCAAAAAGTGTCTTTTGGCACCATGGTGAAGAGCTATTAATGACATTCCTGGATGACTGCAGAAAAATAACAAGTTTTTATAAATGGCTATAAGATCTTGGATTAGCTACCTGACAAATAGGTGTTTTTTAGTTGATTTAAGGCCCAGATCCCCTTTCTGCTAAGGCCTTTTTCCATTGCTGCTTTACAGGAGCATAAAAAGGAATCAGGACCCAGTTTAAATGGGAATCAGGTTTTCAGGATGCAGCCACCTTCTTGACAAACAGGCATGTGTGGATCGAGCATGCCCAGAAATGAATGTGAACCAGCAGCTGCAACATTTGATGTCATCTGCAAATACAGCACATTAAAAGAACTAACTAACTAACTAACAAAACCAACCAAAAAGCCCACAAAAAGTTAAAAACTCTAAAGAAAAAAATAATAGGTGAAGTTGGGGACTTTGACTGGCTCAGAGTAACAAGTATCTCTCAGGTGTGAGTATCCAAAGTATATGAGCAGACTGCTGTGTTAACCTCTGTACTGGTTTGAAAGCAAAACCAATGGGAGACTCCAAGTCAGAAGAACAATTTAATAGGGAAAAAAAGTAAAATAAAATAAGATAAATACAATAGTACAAAAGATCACTGACAGAGTCAGAATACAACCTGACACCCTGATAGTTAAAGTCGTGGTAGCAGTCCAGATGAAGTGGTCTTGTTGAGGCAGTGATCTTGTAGAAAGGTCTGGTAGCTCTTGTCCTCCATGAATCCAGTGGGTAAGGGCCCCACCCTGTCCCAAATCCCAGATTATATCCAGGTGGGAATGCTTGGCTCCTCCCCCTGGGTGGAGCATCTCACAATGGGCTGATATCATTCTAATGGGTTCTTGATGGCCCATTAGACAGAGACAGCTCCCCGAGAGAGTTATCTATGAGTCATAGGGCAAGGCATTGATGGGCCATTAGCAGAAGATAAGGGAAACACTGCCCCACCTGGTTCCAACACCTCATGAAGATGGTGATAGAATACATACTTTGGGCACATCTTACATTGTAACCTAAGACAACCTCACCTCTTGCTAATGGCTGACCTTCCTGGAAGTGGACTGCTGGCTCCTTTTCCCAGATAAGTCAGGCAGAATTTTAGAAATCATCCTGGAGGTTTCATTTTCAAGCTCACTTGAGTTCTTCTAACTTTTGAAGCATCATTCCTTGTGTCTAAATATAGGAAAGTGTGTCGCAACGTCAAGAGCCTTTTGCTGAAGCTTTTCCTGTGGCTCACCCATGTGCTGTTTAGGTTACTACATTCACTGCAAGTGTCTGCTCCAGACAGAAATAACTGCAAGAGTTGCTCAAACCAATTCAGACTTTTCAGCTTTGAAGAACATCATCCAGTGTGTTGCTGGTGTGTTAGGTACTGACTCTGGGAGGCATCACTCCCTGCTCACAGGGCAGTGAACACTCATAGCAGGTATGCTGGTAGTAGTTTTCTGATTAGGGAGATATTGAGATCAAGAGAATTGGATAGGGAACGTGCTGTCTCAGAATTTTAAAAATTTCTTTTACATTTTGCAGCACCCAAAGTGTTTAAAGCCCTCAGGGATAAGCAAAAATGAAGAGGGAGCAGTATCATTCTGCTCCTTCCTTTTTTTTAATTCCCAAATTATGCTGGCCAGGTAGACCCACCACAAGAAACCTTTTCATTAGAGGAAAAACTGAATTTCTGAATGCAATCTGTGTGCATGCAGTGAAACGATTTATTGCAAAAAATCCAATTCATGCACATGTGGTCCAATGAGCCAATATTTTTTAGCAGAGGATACATAGCAGACCAGAGTAGTCACAGGAATTAGGACACAGTTCAGAGGGGAAGTTCTGGTGTTGCCCATAGCTGAGTGACAGCAACGGGGAGGAGCACCAGAAGGTCACAGAGTGGTCAGTTTTCTAAAGAGGGACATGCCAGAAGCACAAAGACAGGCGTGACTTATTGACTGCACCCTTAAAAGATTCTCTGCTGCAGGAATTCTTAGTGGGGGGTAAGAAATATCTTGCCTCTTCTTACTGGAAGAGGTGGGAAGCAAGGACGCTTGTGGGAGTAAAATGCACTTCCTTGATCTGATCATTCCCTCATGTCACTTGTGGGTCCTGTCTAATCCTTTTCTCTGGCAATGTTGTTGTCCATCTGTGTTTATCTCCACTCTTGAGTGTCCCACTGGCTTTTAAATTTGTGGATGTGCTCCAGATTCAGTGATGAATCCTTCCTCCTTCCTTCCTTGACTGTTGCACAAGATTACATGATGGAATTTTTAACCCCAGGTTTAAAAGAGTAGTCATTACTTTAGGGGAGCAAAAGAAAAAGAGAGCTTTCATGTCCTTAAAAAATGTAGAGAGGAATAAAGTTGAGGCAGTGGTTAACTTTTAACTGTGTTCAAGAGAGCTTGAACCTCTGTGAGACTGTGAGATCTGTGAAGTATGACGGGATGAAAACGTGTTCCCATGAAAGGAAGTTGTTGCAATTGGGAAAAGAAGTGAGGAACAAACTCCAAAGGAACATGATCCTGAATTGGGGGAAGCAAATCTTTGACCCATTCCTAGCAAATAAAAATGCTGCCGCTGCTCTACTGATTGTATAGTAGGTAGCAGAAGAGAAGAGAAAGTGAATGGAGGTGGTGTTTTCCAGATGGAGTATGTCCCACGTGCCAGGACAGTCTCTTCTCTGACCCCAGCTGCCCTGGAAGAGGACAAGCAGCGTTGAGCAATCTGTGCTTACACCAGCTGTGACTGCCCAGGGCCCTTTGCAGCTTCCCTGAGATACAGGTGTAGTGGGGCTGCCCCGCAGGACTCTCATGTCCTTTCTCCTTGCAGGTCCCACTGCACCCTCTGTGCTCCTGGTCCTTTGGTGGTATCCCAGACCCCTACTGTAGCAGCTGCACATCCTCCCCCACACCACACACCCCAGGGCTGCCAGCCCTATTCTCCTTCCCGGGCAGGGGAATGAGCTTTTACTCCTGCAGGACTGTTAATCATTCCTTGCACTGAAGATAGATGAAACCATGACTAGCAGTTACAAACTTCTGACTGAATGTTTTCATTCTTAGGCTGTCACAGACCTCTATTTTTAGTCAGCTGGAACACTGGCAGGATTATTAGTATCAGTAATTGCTGGTGTTTGTGATGCATTTTCAGAATCCCAAAAGGAAGAATTCTCAAATATTTTATTTCATCTATTAAAATAATTTAGTAAAGTTGAACTTCCATTTTTAACTTTTATTATGTTAAATTGCCAAAGCCAAGAAAACCACCAGCAACTTTTGCTTGGTTGCTTTTTGTTGTTGTTGTTACAGTAGAATATTGCAAGAATCAGACTGATCAACAGCAAAGAACAGGACTTTTTTTTTTTTAACAGTACTGAGCAAGCTGCACAACAGGTGGCATCTTTAAAGAGACTGAGCTCACTTCATCTGTTAATCAAATTAATGATGTTTAGAGCTTATTTGGACTTTTGAGGATCAGACCCTGTATCTCTCTGCTTTAGTTTCCTTGAAGTTAATTGCACTTTGATTAAACTCTGGGGTTTCTTGAACTTGACTACATCCTAGGAGCATTACAGGAATTCACCTGGGACTCAGAACACCTATTGCTTTTCCCTGAATGGGGGTGACGAGGAGCAAAACAAGCAGCTGCACATGGCGTCAGCTTTCCTACACAAGGTTGTTGTGATTACTCACCTTTGTGTAGTACATGGTGTTTTACAAATGGTAAGCGCTCTGCAAGAAATGAATTTTTGTTGTTGCCTATAAAGGCAGAAAGAGAAAAATGGCTACATAAGTAAGAATTAAAGATACTGAATTATTGCATCCAGACTTAATGAGAATTCAGGTCTCCGTCCTCAAACATATTATTTAGTTGGATTTAATTCTTAGATCCAGCTGGATGAGGCTGTCTTTCTTCTATAAAGCTCTACATTAATTTAAACTGTGGTATAATCATACCATTTTTTGAACATTTGAAGGTCTGGCCCAGTGAATAGCAGTTGAAAACTCCTGTTTCCAAAGAAATCTTGAACAGATGGTAAGATTTGCAATGGGAAAATGATGACTAATTGACATCCATGTCAGGTAATCTGTTACTTACTAGAAAAATAACATAATTAAAAGGAAAAAGCACAAGAGAACACAAGTATGAACATGTGGACATGAGTTTGCACTTGATATTGGAGTGTTTGTAACTTCCCCAGCATTTTTCATGACTTCCAAAGCAGAATAATTATACTTAGTGAACTAGGCACAAGGAAAGTATGATGCAACACACAACGAGCAAATATTTTAAGTTAAAACTGCTTTTGCTTGATGTCTCATTTTGCTCTCAGTATGGCAAAGTGTTTGAGAAGGCACCTGTCAGTAACAAAATTCTTGCTGATAAAATGGACTGATTTTCCTCTCACTGATGTGTATTTCAATGCCATTAAAATTCCTTCTCTCTCTTTTTACTTTTTCTGGCTGATTTTTTTTTGCTATTGTTAAGACACTTTACCATGCTAGAATCTCGGCAATTCACTCATTTCAGCTGCAAAGGCACAATGTGATGGTCACATGCATTTCTCTGTGGCTGGTTGCAGGTGTACAGCCTTTCTCCAGTAATTTGTAAACAAGGACATATTTATAACAAAGCAAGATGTCTTAGTTTGGGAAGACAGTTATCCTCCAAGGAAAGCTGGAGTTTCCCTTGGAATGAAAAATGTAAACTCCCCTCCTTCCTAATTATTATAATTTTGCAAGTAAGGGCTTTCAGGCAAAGATTTGGGAATAGGAATAACAGTTCTTTACTAGGAATATTAAAAATGCAAATATAATAGTACAGAAAGACAAGCAAACAAACAAACAAAAATCCTAGAAACCTTGACAGGGTCAGGAATGCAACCTGACACCCTGTTGGTCAGGATGTTGGAAGCAGTCCTCCTGGAGAAATAGATGTGGTTCTCTTGGAGCAGAGATAATCCCGTAGAAACAGGGTCCAGTGGTGATGAGATGGGTCCCATCTTCCTCTGGAATCCAGTGGAAAACAGGCTGTCCTGGCGTTCCTGAGTCTCAGTTTTATCTAGGTAGGAATGGTTGGCTCACCCCAGTGGGTGGAGCATCTCACAGTGGGATGATGAAATGTTTTCAATCACGTGGTGAGCCTTAATGGCCCATGACCAGAAGATATCCCCCTGGAGGGAGGATGGTTTGTGGGAGAGATAAGGAACATTGCTCCACCTGGTTTTAACAGCTGGGCCCTTATCAAAAGGCATCCACTTCCCTCCCCCCTGGAGTTTACAAGAGATAAAGAAAATCATCTCCCCAGCAACTTTCAACAGATGGAATAGAATACAGATTTTTGGTTCCATAACCCAAGACACAAGACTAAGTTATTCAAGGAACTCCAGTAAAAACATTAGTGACTAGGTCAAAACCACTTCAAAAGGTCTGTGATTATGAGTAGATGCCTTTTCTGCAACCACAACTTCAAGAACAGTTTTGACATAACTTGTGCCATGTGGTAGCATTTAGTACAGGCAGAAGGCATTAGAGGCATCCTACTATTTCAGGGAACAACATTCTTGAAAAGTAAACCCAGAAGTTCCTTCTGAAGAGTCCCCTTCCCACCCCACTGATTTGGGGGGTTAATTCTCATCACATGCTTTGCACTGACACCCCACACTGTTGCTTGCATTTAAATGTGCAGCCAGCTCTTTGCACTGACTGCATTTCTGCAAAGTGCTGTGCTGGGAATGGCAGAAGTAAAAACTCAGCAAATCTGGAGAAGGAGCCAGGCTGTTGAAGAGTATGGGCTAATGTCAAAATTATTTTGTATGGCTCCCCTTCCCTCTTTGAGGGAAATATAAAGTAGCAGCAGTAGAATTTGAAGAATCAGCAGCAACACATAGGTGCATGCCAGCAACATGGTATTTGTCATCTATACATCAAATGCTTAAAATACCACAAGAGACAACGCAGAAAACAATGCAGAGGGCTCACTGTTAATCTGGACTGTGGCTTCTTCACAGTTCACTGGCACTGAAAGGAGCAGCAGAAATGCCGAGGAAAGTGTTGCCCACTAGAATCACAGTTTCTGTTTTACAGCCTAGGCTTTATGGGTTGCAAAACAGGCACAAAATTTCTAGCAGCAATTCAAATCACTTAGAAGTCATTACAACAGCAGTACCAAAAATAATACGGGCTGGTCTACTTGGAATTTAGTTAAGCAACATAGAATTTTCATTCCAAAAGCACAGATTTTTAACAGTGGCTTCAGAAGTCTTTCATCAGGCAGGTCCACCCCACAAAGCAGGGCACAGAGCCCTGGTCAACCTCTGAAACTCTGATCTGTCTCCATAGAGCAACATAGGGACATATGAGGGTACTGGCTCCTGTTCCAGCTGCAATATGGATGGCTTTGTGTGAGGCTGCACCCTTTTTTGAAGCAAGGCTAGTCAATAATTATATAGCATTCTGCTCTGAAAATAGGTGTCTCAGGGCTCTTTGCCTCAATACACCCTGCTGGGTGCAGACACGTCTTAAATCACAGCACAGCACTGAAAAGGCACTGACTCTTGTGATGTTGTTTTAAAGTTACCTTTGAAATCATGATGGGTGTATGTGTATCCTTGAGTTTATTTAATTTTCCATTGCTTGAGGTCCTTCATCTTATCACATCATCCCTGTCCAACAGATGAGTGAGTCCTCAAGGCTTCCTGTCTAGGAAGCAAATGGAGCTCTCCTGATTCACAGGAGATCTTGCAGGTAGGCGCACAGGCAGGTGAGCCATCACAACAGCAGATCCAAGAAGGAGCAAGGCCACCCAAGCAGGAGAGAAGCAAGGCATTTTGCTCCCAGTTCCCTCTTTTCAAGGTTAGAGAAGAGGGCAGCTCATTTTGTTGCAGGCCATCCTCATATAAAGCAAGACCAAGTTTCAACTTTTGTTTCAACTGCTCTGGACCTCTGCACTCTTTCCTTTCCTGTGGCTGTTTCCCCATCTTTATTTTTATTTCATTTTCTGATTTCCCCAGGCCATCAGCACACCCACTTCAAGAAGGAGGTCTGTGAGCTGGCTGAGAGCAGCAGTGCTTCTTGCCAGCACTGTGGTAAGCTGTGCTGCAGGGCTGGGTCCTGCCTCAGCCCCCAAAGGCTGGGAGCTGGCTCAGCTCTTGACATCTGTTCCTTTTCTGCAGTAATCACTGGGAGTGGCCTTTGGATGTCAAGTCCCATGTTGCTGCTTGCACTTTTTGCAGTGTTCCCACACATGTAAACTGAGGTATCTGATTATTTTAAAGGGCATTCACACGTGCAGTTCCTGTATTGTCTTTTCTACTTTGGACTTTTAGTCTAAGGGAATAATCTGTCTAAAATTGCTCTCAGCTTTTTGCCAGTGGAGCTGAAAATACTCATTGTATATTGAGTGAAAGACGCAGTATTTTCTGCCATTGTATTTTGCTTTCCTTGGTAAAATGGCAAAATTATCTTGATCCTACTGTCTCAGTTACTGCTGACACAACACTGGCTTTGCTCCACTGATTTCACTAATATACTGCCATGCCAGTTGTTTTGGGATTCTCTTCAGTCAACAAGTTTTTGACACTGAATTTCTGGTCATTTCTGCATAGTTTTCTACTGAGTGTTCTGCTTTTGAAATTGCAGATTCTATTGTTGAAGCTGTTGAGATGGGAGTTTTCTCCTTCCCAGCCAGGGTTCTCCCTTAGCTCAGCGATACAGGGAACTCCTAATCCCATGTCTCTGACATCACGGTCCATTGCCATGGCAATGTCTGAGAGCTGTGGAGCCAACAGCCTGGTTTTCTGCAGGAACTATATATCTAAAAAGATGAAATGCTCAGAGGGATCATTAACACTCATGGGCTGTGCACTCATACAAATGTATGCAGAAAAAAAGAACTGTGGAAGAATGCACAAGCCGGAAACCCAGAAGTTATTTGGGGTTTGTGTTTAAGGCGTGGGATTGAAGCAGAGGAAAATTCTACTTTGTGTGTATCCTAAATTCCTAGCTCTTGGTCTTGTGCTGGACCTGGGCAGCATGACTTCATCCAGCCAGCATACTGCCAGTGCCTTCTACCCATGGATATTAAGCTGGTGGTTGGCTTGGTTTGAGGCTGTTGTTCATGACTTTTCCATGCTTTCCCCAAATTTAGATAGTTGAAAGGCAAGAGAGCAAGGCTCAGAACAAGGCTCCTCTTCTTTTCTCCTCTAGCTGTTCTGTGGCCTCAATTTTCTAGCAATTTCTTCTAGAAAACAGAAGAAATCCCCAGCTTCTGGGATGATTCATTCAAATTATATTGCAATTTTCCTTTCTTCAAGCTTTCTTCATGTTCCCAATGAATTGGAAATATTCAGTAATGTACTCTGCTTTTTAAGATAATTTATATATGCACCTAAGTGTCCTCCTCTGAAAAGCACTATCTGTCATCTAAGCAAAAATGCCCTGTTAGAACAGGATTTCCTTTGCTAAACTCCACTGATTTAATTGACTGTGCTTAAATGAAACCTATTGCAATTAGTCACATCTCATCCATAGCTAATTTATAGAAAGGAAGTCTAGTCATATGTCATTTGGACATACATTATGATCATGGAGCTGATTATGTATTACAGTTTCCTGATTCACAATACAGATTAATGTTCAATCTTTAAAAAAAAATTATTTTTGCACTTGTGAAGAAGTCTTTGCCTGTGGGAAGCTAAGGAAAACAGAAAGAATACACACTCTGTACTTGTAACTCTCTCATCATGACCTGATATTTGGGTGAATCTCTGGAAAATGAAGGGTTAGAGTACATTACTTGATGTAATGTACAGATGTAAGCCAGTTGCATAAAATATGCCCGGACCTGGCAAAACTAATTTCTCCTTAAATAAAAAGCCAACCTGCAAAATGTGCTTTCATCTGGTAGGGCAGCCTACTCTGCTGCATGAATTAAATGCACAACTTCCTTGCTGACAACATTTTGTTTAAGGTGGTGAGTTACTCTGTGCTTTGCCAATTTATGACACTATTTCCCTCTGGGCATCCCTTTAGGCTTATCTGCTTCTGCCAAGATATGTGAATTGAATCATCTGGTAGTACTTGAGCTGCACATCTCACCCCAATAACTGGCCCATGGTCAAGCTGACTCAGCTGCTGCTGTGTGTTATACCCCTAAGCTTGTTACATTTACTTAATTAATTCATTCCTGCTTTCAGACTTTGGAGGCTGATAAGGGAAGGCTGCCCTTAGCTCAGTTCCTATTTCTTAACTTAAACATTTGATTAAAAGTAATAATAAAATTACATTAGTCCTTTGAACTCATATCTACCCATGATTCAGAGGATTAGAAGTTAATCCAATCTTTTAAGAAGGTTTTTGAAGTTTTGAGAGTATCTTTTATCTCAGGGGCACACATTGTTGTATTAGCCCCCTTTCTTTGTCATTTTCTGAAGGTCACCTCTAGCTTTGCATGGCTGGAGAGAATGGCTGCAGCCACCTCATCTGTCAGCTGCCTGTCTCAGGCCCTCGAGCTGAGTTTGCCTGCAAGTTCCCACACTGGAGGGGCTCATTCTGCCTTTCTTTTTAACGAGTCCCCCAACAAAGCCCCTGCAAAATATCTGTGCTGCTAAAGACAAATATATCATGTGCTTCTTCTTCCTTATGTGCTCTTTCACTTCAGCAGACTGACAACCATCAATAAGCCCTGTACCTCCACCCAGTCCACAGATGCCACCGAGGTCATATTTTGTTGGCTAAGCACAAAAGGTTGAATATCCCTAAATTCCTCAGATGCCTGATGAATTAACACAGACCATTGACAACAGAGAGACCTTTCCTTCCTCCCACCAAAAGTCACTTCAAAACCTGCACCTGGTCTAATCTTTTCTACTTGAATTAATTGCTATTTGCAGTGGCATATGGAAAAAGACTCCTTTGCCAAATAGTGATATTTCTGGCTACAAAGACATTTCATATTACTTGTTAATTTTGGAGACTGCCTACACATTGAAATGAAATGATTTTCCTTCTCAAAAAAAAAAAAAAAAAAAGAACAAATAGCAAGTGACTCTGAAAAAAGCTGAAAAAGCAAGGGAATTTTTCATATTTAAAGCTTCCTGAGAGAAGGACCAGAGAACATCACACTTTGCTCATTTTCTTGAATAATTCAAATATACTTGCAGAAAAATCTGAGGGAGTTTCTAGTCTATGTGGGCAATGTGTAAAAGTGGAAGCTTTATTTTTAAGTAGACTTGTCAAATTGAATTTCCTTTTGATACACACGATATGTGATGTTGTTAATATTTTACCAATAAGCTTTGAGGAGACAGTTGATAGCTGTCATGGCCACAAGGCACCAATGTTATCAGCCTCTCAGAAGCCCGGTGTAGCATAAGATGTTAATCTGGAAAATTAGGCAGAATAGGGAAGTACAATTTCCAAATATGTTTGTACAGTGGTTTATTGTGCTTATGAATGTTTACACAAGCATTCAATCTTGCCATGAAGATACAAGGAAACAATTAATTTATCTTTATAATACCCTAAAAAATGCAATTTGTGGCTGTTGTAAAACAGAATTTACCATGCTTTCCTTACCCTAATATTTACCTGCTTTTTTCAGGGAAGCAGATTTCTGTCCTTGTTCATCAACAGCTTGGAGATACCATGTCTTAGCAAGGCACATCCAAGTCCCTCCAGATGGTATTTGGCCCTGCACCTCTCATTTCCTGGTCAGAAGGTCTAATCTGCATTTGAGCTGGAACAATCACAATGTTCTTTGTGGATACATGCCGGTGTGGGACATAAAATTCCACTTTGTGTAGAGAAATTCAGGGTTTAATGGATTAGAGGCAACCTCTCCTCCTCTCTAATGTAGCTTCAGTGTTTTTTCAGGAATTGACTTGAGTGGGGGATTGGAAATCTCTCTTCTCGTCATCCATTGGAGCCATAACACCATGGGGAGATAGGGAGCCTCCTCCTGTGCCCAGCCACTATTGAAAGAGTTAAGTAAAATAAGACAGATCTGAGAAGAGGGGCTGGCAGAGCCTCACATACAATGGTTGTACAATGGGAGTGTTCACCCAGGGAGGTGGATAGGATGCACAATAATGTCCCCAGGAAGATGCTGGAGCTGTACCTCTTTCCTACATGAACAGAGATTTAATATCTGCCAGGCTCAAGGTTAAAAAGCAAACAGGCTATTTGTCTATCTTTTGAAAGACAAAAGCAGCTTTGTTTTGTGAAGTCAAAGAGCCAAAGTCAGGAATCACTGGCAAAGATGGGCACTTCCCTCTGATTTGGTTCGAGCTGGCCAAACACAAGCAGCAGGGTTTACTTGTCAGGTCTTCGCCCCACAGGCAAGAGAGGTTAGCATCATAGTGCTGCACTTTCTATAAATCCCACTGTGGGACAATAACTATAGGAGTATAACTATAGGGACATCTCTTGGAGTTGGTGATTATGCTTTCTTCAGTGCAGAGCTCTTCACTTCTTCTCTGTTGTTTCTGTCTACCCCAGGAGAAAACATTGATTTGTGAGAAGCAAGTTTGCATGCTGAGTTATGCTGCTGGCACCACATCCTGCTGAGTAATACACTCTGCCACTGGCTCACCCAAGAGAGGCAGTGGCATGAGGGAACACAACAAACCATGCCATAATCCCTTTTTCTGTGGTATGTGGTCTAAAATGTCTCTTTCAACTCAGATTTCTCTGAATAAACATGTGCACAACCAAATCCTGCTTTTCATCCTGAGTGCATATCTCTCCCACATGGAACACTGGACAGCCATCTCACGGCATCCCACCAGATTGCCTTCTCTCTACTGAGCTCTATGTCTCTTACCTAACTCAAGTAAATTTAGACTGGTCAACTCTCTGAGGCATTTTTTTTTACTGAGATAAGAAGAGAGAGAAGAGCAGAAAGTTCATCCCTCCAGCTTTGCCCTGGATTCCCTCCAAAGCAGGATGTCCATCCCCTCTGCACATTGGAACAATTTGAGCTTCAAAGGCTGAAGTATCCCTTGCTGTGCAACTAGTGTCAAGGCTGACATTACATACAGTACAGGGATTATCTTGATGTTTCCTATCAACTAATATGCCTTTTTGATGTAAAACAGATTAGTCTGATTTCATTTCCCACCTTCATTACAACTGCTGTCCAACCAGCACCACAGCACTCCTGCATGGCATCTGAAATCCTCGCTGTAGTAATTACATACAGCAGTGACTGGATCAAATTTGCTATTCCTATGATTCACCTGTAACAATGATCTTTGCCAGCACTTTCTTTTTTAGTGGATAGATCATTTACCTAGGCCATTTGACCTGCAGAAAAAGAATGCCTGTCATCACCAAGTTACTATCAAAAGGAGAGGGTTGATAATATAAAGATTATAGATATATCTTTGTGGATTAGGGCTTAATAGAAAAAAGCTCACGGAATTCCTCATTTGTTCCATCCCCAGTCGCTGAAGGCATTAAGCAAAACCATATCTTGCGGAAATTGCTGCACAAGGGAAAACGGGAGACAATTTAGAAAGCTTTGGCACACAGCTCAGTTCAGTGTGTGAAAGGGAATGGGATAGGCTTAGTGGGGCTGAAGAAGCAGCAGAAGAGCAGAAGTTCATAGTCCCCAAAGAGATAGGGAATTAGCATGTTTTAGAAGTAGGTTTTTAAATCCCATTTGAGTATTCCTCCATGGGTGCTGGTGTTGTTCAGTGCCCAGTGGTTCAAAAGGAAAGGTTTTTACTGACCTCACTGGGCCTTTAATGAGGGGTATAACCATAGGATATCTTTGATGACTTCTTTCCCTGCCTGCAGACTGTATTTATTAATGGCAGCTTCTTTTCCTCTCGATAGGGCTGGTGGTTTGTAAATATAAATGTGAGGATTGAAATAGGTTCATATATAATGGTGAGCCCAGAGGCCCAAAGATCAACAAAGAGAAAAAAGGTGGCACTGTGAACCTTGCTATAAACCTGTTTTCTGAGTGATTTGTATATCCCTTGACAGCTGTGGAAAGGTAAGACAATGTTAGAAACTCTGGCTTGATAAAGCATTTGTATGAAGAATAGTTCTCACACTGTTTGTAGAAGATTGTCATGGCATAAAAATGCAGTGGCAGCCCAAGAAGTGGCTTTGAGTGCAAACAGAAGAATCCCTCTGTTTATGACACCAACGGCTATGCATGAGGAACAAGGCCAAAAAACATTCAAAATAGTAATTTGAATAACAGCAGGTTAGAAATGAAATCAGATTAGAGATAAGTAGGAAGTAAACACAGAATAAAGAGTAAAAGCAGAGCAATTCAGGGGAATTTTTCTTTTGCTGGATGCAAAAGAAACTTTATTTTAGCAGGCTGTCACCTTTTGGTCTGGGGGTTATCTGAGGTGAGTACAGCCACGATGCTCTGTGGTTGCAGGCATATAACATTCTACAGTCTATGAAAATAATTCTTTACATGTTTCTTTCCAAATATATTTCACTGGAAAAATATTGGTTTCTGGGTTTCTTTTAAAAAAGTAGGATTGAGGACAGCAGTTTTATGTTGGAAGTTTAGTTTTGTGTCACCCAGTAGCTACATTCATCCTTCCATGGATCTTGGCTGTGTCTGACAGAAATAAGTAACAAAACAAGAGTACACAGCAGATATTGTGCAGACACCCAAAGGCCCTGGTCTCTATAGCATCCACAGATGTGCTGGTCTTGTCTTTCCTTCCAGCTCAGCAGCATTTCAAAATCACATTTCTGTCTGGTCAGTTCCCTTTGAGGCACCACTTTGGAATTCCTTTAAAACATCTCATTCAACATCAAGTTCCATGCAAAGACAAAAGATATTGCTTCTTGAAGGAAACAGTTTTTCGCTAGGGGATTACATGACTGCTGTTATTACCTCTTCTCCTAGAGCTCTTTCCCAACATCACATTTCTTGTAGGGTTTTAAGGGGCCTGAAATGCTAGTTTCCACTTTGACATATTTGCAAAAAAGTTGATGCTATAAATCTTTGTTTATGAATAATGAGGTCATGAGACCTAGAGAGATACTCCTGTGAAAATGTCAGATAACATCAAGGAGGTCTAGGGGACCTGATTTTGGAGCATTTTTCTTCCTCTTTTTAATGGGCTAAACTCAACAGAAGTTAAAATTTGACACAAACTGCAAGGATATACTGTAAGACATCAACTGGTAGCAAAAAAAAATCTTCTCTCTCTCTGGCAAAGACCTGGTATATATAGATCAGCTGAAATCAACAGACAGTTGAAACCAAACATCTTGTACATAGTTTCCACTGGGTTTTTATGACTAAACTAGCAACACAGCTGAGTTCAGAAGTGAAAAAACTTGGAAAACTGTTAATATCTGCCCTCACAGATTAATTTTAAAAGACTTTGTGTCATCATCACAACCTCCTGTAGCATCTTTATGAAAGAATTGTTGATGGGGTTTGGAAAGAATTACCAAAAATATTACTGCATAATAATACTATTACACTCATTTAAAAAAAAAAAAAAAAAAAAAAACCACCTGTATGTTCCACTAGAAAGTTCATGGTGTCTACTGAACATGTTAGCAGGACCTTTCTTACTTTCACTGTCATCCTGATGCCTACAATGCACCAGACCTTACCTCAGACCTGCTCAAAGACTTCCTGCTGCCAGTTAGTGTTACCTGAACACAAAAATCCGTATTTCAACATTTCAGTGTTATGCTTTGCTGATGGCAGGGAAGCATTGCAAGCCTGTTGATACCTGGCTCCTGAAGAGGTGGAATGGTCTTGCCACCAGAACAGGGGCTGTGTTCTCAGAAGGAAACATCATTCTGTCAAGAAGTTTGATTTTCTGAGTTTTTTTAACAGAGTTAATGGGAATTGAACATCACCCCCTTTTTGATAGAAAGATAAATGGGCCAAAAGCTCTTGGACATTGTCATGTGGGAGTGAGCATACATGAGGCAGACATATGCAAATGATATTTGTAAAAGTTATTACGTGTAAAGAATCTTTTTCTTCATAGCTCTAGACTGGTCTCTGTTGTTTCCTTCCTCTTCTTGCTCTCAACAAGGAGTTTACTTCAAA
The DNA here is from genome assembly GCA_013397195.1 of Hylia prasina. NCBI lineage: Eukaryota > Metazoa > Chordata > Aves > Passeriformes > Sylviidae > Hylia > Hylia prasina. Next base: position 507,350 of record VYXD01014879.1, on the reverse strand, counting down.
GACAGACAGCATGTGTGTGTCCATTTGGCTCTAGCAGTGACCTATCTTTTGATGTAAATTAGCAATGCCTTGAATTAGCAATCTTCTACAAACAGTGTGAGAACTATTCTTCCTACAAACGCTTTATCATCAGTTGGGGTTTTTTTCTCAAAAATAATTATTCCTGGAAAAGCAGTTGGTAACCAATAATCAGGCATTCTTCTTTTTCAAACCATAGAGGATGAGAACTGCCATAAATCAGAGGCATCAGCTTTTTTCTGAAATAGCCTCTACTCTGAAAAGCCATGATACTTTATTTCAAATGTAGGCTTGTAACCATAGAGATAAGATGAATTCAATGATTTAAGACTTGCCAGAAAATACCATGTACCATATTTAAGATAAAGCTTTGCTTGCTTAAACCAGCAGTGCAAGCTGAAACTGCAAACCAGCATCTAAGAAAGACTGGCCAAAGAAAAGACAGGATTCACATTCTTTAAATAAAAATTATCTTTTTCTAAGAAGAGTGTAGGTACTGAAGCAATGTTTGTCCTCAGACTTCTTTCGCAGTTGTGGTTACTGTGCATGTTAGTGACTGAGACACATAAGTATTTGATTTTGGGGGGCATTTCTTTCTTCCTTGTTCTCCACCTTCAACAATAAATGTTCATCTTTGGTTTATTTTAATTTATCCCTTAACGTATTAAAATCTATCCAGGCTTTTTCTCAGGAGCAAATGAAATCTAATCAGTTCTTTCTGATGATATATATAAGGTGTGGTTTGTGATATTTTTTTGGATGTAACAGTCCCTCTGTTCTTAGAAATTTCTTTACTGCACCCAGATTTGAGCTAACTATCCCCAAATCACAGATATACTCCTCTCTCCTATTACCCATGAAAGAACAGCTAGAGTTTTCAGACATCCCTGGGGAACTGAGACACTGCTGTAACTATGACTCATATTATTGAAGCCTATTCATGGTTAAAACATTTTTGAAAATGAGCTTTCTTTTGAAAATGATGCTTCCGAGGAAATCCAGTGCTCTGGAAAATGTTGCATCATGTTGTCATGCTGCCCCTCAAAGTAGAGAAGTTTTAATGCAACGTTCTCAAGGAGTATGTGGGAGAGATGGAGTACCAACTGTCCACCACAAGAAACTGTCCACCAGTGTCCTCTGGTACCCCCAAAAAAGCCACTGTGTCTCAGCTGCAGGCTGAGAAAAGGTGAGCTGCCCTTGCAGGCACTGCCTGTGACCACACCAATTGCTGCTGAGGAGTGTGGTCACCACTCAGTTGCCTACACAGAGAAGAAAACCAGGGCATCCTGGGGACAGTCCCCTCTGTCCCAGGCTCTTGACACAGTATTTGGGGATTGCCCATCATCCCCAGCCCCAACTGCTTGGCCAGGGTTATGGAGAAGGGCTGAAGAGTGAGCAGGCACACAGCGGGGGCTTCTGGGCCTGCAGGGCTTGCTTGCTTGCTTGGCATTACTGTTACAAGTTAATAGAATCAAAATTATTAACAATAACAAAAGAATTCAAATTTGTATTTTTAGCTGTTGCCCATGCAGTGCCATAGATACTTTAGTACACAACATCAAGTATGATGAAGTCTCCACATCAGAACTAGGGGCTCCCTTTTAAATCACAGTAAAGTCTTTTTAACAACCTTTGGCAAGCTCAGCAGCAATGCAAATACTCCAAGCAGTACAATATGTGTTTATGAGAGGGGAGAAATAGCTTAAAATTCATTTAAATTGAAAAACAGCAGTCATGCATTTCTCTAAATGATTGTTTTCAGTACCATAAGCCACATCCTTTCAAATTTCCTCTGTTTGGCCACATCACTGGAATGAAGTGTCATACTTGGTTAAGTCACTTTGACATCATCCTGATGATGTGTCAAGCACAGGAAATCTGAAAAGACAGGGCTCAGTAAGGTCTTACTCTAACTTGCCTTCTTTTGACAATTCCTCTCTCCAACTCCACGCCCTCCCTCCTACTTTTTTCAAATTCAGTGTTTCTGAGTTTGGTTAACTCTTAAAAATCCCTATGGTGAAGCTAGTACTGTCAAAAGTGTGGAAACACCACTGCAGGTCTCCTACCTTCCTTTCAAAGCCAGCATTTTCAAGGTATCCACATATTTATGGTGATGGGTCATAAAATGCATGAGTTACATTGAATTTGTCAGGAAAAAAACTGCAAGTGAACCTCAGCTGTGAAGATGCATGTAGCTGCAGCTCTAGAGAGTAGAAGTGGAAGAGCTCCTGCAGGCTGTGAGCCTTCAGCCCAGATACATCAGGCAGGCAATGGAAGTAGAGTTCATTGCATAAACTTATTCGTAACAAGCTAGTGAGGATTTTCATTCAAATACAGCTAGTGGGAAACTGCTCCAAAAATTTACATTTCTGTGTAGGAAACAGTGTACACAGCTCTTGTGCCAGAACTGTCCATCAGCTCAAACAGCTCTTATTCTCTGGTTTCCTGTCTACAGCCACAGTGTCGTTAGTGGAAACAACCCTACCTCTTCTCAAGCTTCACCTTGATGATCTAAATGAGCCCTGTTACATTTGCTCAGGAAGTAGTCTCTCCACTCTTCTGAGAAACCCCTCATTTAATTATTTGCAGTTTCAGTGCTTCTTTCTTGATAATAGCTGAGCAGGAAAGAAAAAAGTATTCCCTGTTTCTGACAGTTCAGACTAGCCAGACAGATGGAGGCAGACCTGTGTCTGCTCCCTCCGTGCAAGGGCGTTGCTCTCAGTTCTGTTACACGTGATCTCACTTCTAGTGCACCAGTCCCCAGGGTTATCTGTTTCTTTCTTTCCAACTCTTTTAATACTTTCCAGTTTTATGTCATCAGTAAATATCTCTCATTTGCTACTTTTTTCCATGCCAAGGTTGCTAATGAAACTATTAAGTGAATAGGTCCTAAGGTCAATCCATCAAACAATAGATTTCCTCCCACCTGATAATCTCTCTTTCAACAGAAGCTGTTGTGAGGTGCCCTTTAGGCAGTTCCCTGTTGACCTTATAGTTATTATACTAACTCCCAGCTTCTGTACACAATGTAACCTTTTCCCCTACGTCTTCATGTGTAATGTTTACCTGAAATTCAGATAAAATGCTACATTTCCTTTGTCTACAAAAGTATTTGTATCATCTAAGAAATATACTTGCTTATTCTTGCATGATTTATTTTTGTTAAAGCCATGCTCCATTTTGTATTAATTTTCATTTCTCTCGACTTACACTTTCTTTCAGAATTCATGCCTATAATTTGTATTCTATTGAAGTCAGGATAGTTGTCAGTGGGCTATTTCCATCTCTTCACAAGGATTGGATTAGCTATCAGCAACTATAATGCACGATGCCAATCCAATGTAACCGACAAAAGAATTAAAACCCAATCCTCAGTTTCTTGTGCCAGCTCTTTCACAGTTATAGGAGAGAGATTGTCTGGTTCGGAGATTTCTGCTTCAGTTTCAGGTCTGTGTATTTTCAGCTTGAGGCTCTCACTTCCATTACCCACCCTACTCCATTCACTGTTTTTATTTTAAAAAAGCCATAGTTTTGAAACTTTACCTGAATTACCATTGGTTTCTCTACCATCTTCTCTCCAGTGGGGCTTTACTTTTTCTTCACTATTAGACATATAGTTAAACAGCTTTTTGCTTGTTGTCTCAAGTTTTTTTTTTCCAAGATGACATTCAGATTGAGTTTCACTGATTCTCACTTTACCTGTGTGTTTCCTGACATTTAATGTAGCTCATTTTGCCTATCATTCAATTCTCCATCCTGAGAAGACTTTTTAAAAAACCTCAATATATTCTTCAAGGTGGGGATTTACTACTTTCTGTCCAGAGTGCTTCCCCACAAGTTTATAAAGGTTTTTCCTTTGCTTATGATACACAGTCCAGATAGGCTTTATCCCTTTGACTTTGAGTAATTCTATGTTTCCTCTGTACTCATGTCCTTGATTTCTTTTGGATAGCTCACTAATTATGTACCTTCATTTCTGAGCCTTTATCCATTTGAAATCTAACACCTTAATTACAAAACTACCTTTGTTTACAGTTAAATTCAGTTACTTAAATGGAATCCACTTGAAACAAGTTTTTATTTCTTATCACTTATAAAAACAAAATGTAATTAAGGTTTCCCTCTTGTTCAATGAACTTTATCTTAGTTGATAAAGAAAATTGTCTCCTATCACACTCAGGAAAACCTGGATTTTTTTCTTTAATATTAATTTTTTTTTATCCTATATTTTCGCATAGCATAACAGACAGCACATGTACTCCAAACAGTTTTATCCATGCTTTGTGTTTGCTGACTCCTTTATGGTCTCTTATGGTACAGCATATAATGTTACTCCTTCTCAGGTTTGTCTAAAAATACATTTTTTCCTCATAAGCACTTCAATATCCCTGTTCCCTCACCCTTGACAAAGCATCTTAGATTTTTGGTGAAAGGTGATTTAAGATTCTCAGGTACATATTCCGTTTTCCTTTTTTTCAGTGATAACCTGGACATTTGAGTTATCCCTTTATTTTCCCTGGTCTAGTAAGCAGGCTAGAAGTTGCCCTTTAGAAGTTCCCTGTTAGAGAACAGTGCCATCACTTGCGTGATTGTTTTCAGTATGAACTTCCCAATTTTTCTCCTTTCCATTTGTTCCTTCAGAGGTGGGGGAAGGTTGCTGAGTATCTTTCTATTTTTATAACTATGGTCTTTAGGCCTGGGTGCTCAGAAAAAACGGACCTGTAGCACCTAGAGCATTTTGTCCTTGTTATCAGCACTCCTCAGCTCTGCTCCATGGCCAGCTCAGGGTTTCAAACAGTCACTGACCATGTATAATACCATCCTTCTGGGTTTATATCCACGTACCAGCTGGCTTTTCTTTAATGCTTGACTGCATCTACCATCAGCTCAGCAGAGTACCCAATACAGCCCTGAGTCAAGGACCTTTTCAGAGACAACCAAGTGTAAGATACCACCTACATCATCTTCAATGCAAGAGATGGACAGTGGACCAAAAGTTCCCTTTATTTTTCTACTATTTACACCAGTAGATATTTGTAATTTTCACCAGTGTGAGAGGTTAGTCAGGATCAGTGTTTTTGGACCTGAATAGAGATATTGCAGACTCTAGTTATAAGAGAGATCTCTAGTGTAGCTTCCCTCTCTTTCTCTATTTCTATTTACATTGTTAAATAATTTTGATAAGCAGGTTACATTCAGCCCACATATTCAAAGTGCCCCCTGCCTGAACCCTTCAAACCTGGCACAGAAATTTCTAGTAAAATTTACAATACAAATGGTTTATGGAAATGAAGTGGCATTAGGAATGTTTTGACTAACTGTGCCAGTTCAAACCCGCATAAGTCATACAATGAATTGTTATGGTTTGTAAAGAGCTGTTTGCATTTTATTTTTTTAAAGCATTAATTAAATGATATATAAAGCTACTAACATCCTAGGGCAGGGAGAGTGCCAAAATGGACATTATAAAAATGTTCACTTTGGTATTATTTCTGTGTTTATGGGACGTCTCGTGTCTCTAAAACCTCCCTAGACCACTATTAATTATAACGTATCAAGTACATTCATCACATATTTTTCCTGTCATACAACAAAGAATGTTTTATTAATTAAAAGGTTGAAAAATTGGAAAGGTTCTTTTTGTCCCCTATTGTTTTGTACAAGAGGAAATTATAAAGTTCAAACAGTAAATCTGCTCCTTTCCAGAAAAATGTTCTTATTGGGAAAGCAGACTTTTGTCACATTAAAAGCAAAACAGTTTTGCAAAGTTTGGCCCAAAACTGGCTTGGACTGCTTGCTCATCTAGTTCTTCTGAACTCAGTTCACTGCAAAAACAGGATTTGGCCTTTTAGCACTTGTGCTGCAAAATCCATGACTGCTATTAAAGGCATTTTAATTAAACCCAGCATTAAAACTACATATTTCTTTCAAACCATCTATAACCAATAATTAGCAGCAAGGGGGTTTTCAAACCTCAAAAGAAATTGTTTGGGTGACATGCTATACATGGTTTATAGATTTAAAATCCTTGGGGTTTTGTTTTCTGGGAAAGAGAAGACAAATCTCTGTCTCAGAGTTAAATGGGTTAAGTTTTCTGTTCATTCCCTACTGGACAGTTGTCCACATCTCAAAAGCTGAACGTAGCCTCAATTAATGACAGCTGTTTTCTTTACAATAGAATTGAACTTTATATAGCTCCATTCATATTTGAGGTGTCCCACAGCATTTAACAATGAGGAGTCATTGGCAGCTTTCGTGGCCAGTACAGCACATCAGAGTTTTTCTTGAGGAAGGTCCCTGGGATTTGGGTCTTTAGCTATGAGTGACGCTCTGGGCATGGAGACCACCAGAGTGGAAGGTTTGCACTCAGCAGCCCCTTCTCCAGCCACAGGAGGCAACACTGACAGGCCCACGGGGTTAAATTCATACCAATCCATAAAGTGCAGCAAAATCCCCTTTCCTTTAATATCTCTGAGCAATGACACCCTTGACCAGCTCTACAAGCACTCTGCTAAACTTCTGTGCTTTGCATGATTTTCGTCCAAAACGCGAGCCAACAGCATTCTGCCTTGGATCTGCTGTAAAGGCTGTCTTGCATTAGTGGGATTGTATCAGATCTTTACAGCAGAGCTGGGTGAGCAGAGCAGGGCTGGTAGGATCCTTCCACCCTGAACAGTGGTGATGCCATCCTACCACAGAGAAATCGCGGGTTAGGCACTGCCTGCTTATCAGAGCCCATCCATGCATATCTGCTAAGCATATCTGGGTCTCTAAGATGAAGCACCCACCTTAATCCCTGTCAATAGATAACAACCTGAAAGTTCCTGTTTTACATCTCAAGGCTTCATTTTAGGCACTGCCTTCAAATGGGAACAGCAGAAACATGGATGTAAATCTTGAGGTTTGAAGGCAAAATAACTCAGACCTACAGTATGAGAAAGAAACTTGTTTTAGATGCATGTTTACTTCTGGTTAGGATTTCATTGTAGTATAATAGCACTGTGGTCACACAAAGGAGTATTCTACAACAAAAATCCCTGAGAACACAGGTAATAAGTTGCTTCTGAGCTCACCACCAGGCCCTTGCTATTGCAGAAAGCCACGCTATAAATCAGCTGTACAAGTAAGGGAGACAATGAATACTTTAGAAAGACTAAGCCAACCCAGCTGCCATCTACATTCACACAACTTTCTAAAACAGAGGATTGCCTAAAACCAGCTTTGGTTGCTGCCAGCTTATTCAAATCATAATGATCAAATTGAATTAATCTAGAAAGATGTTTTCCTATGAAAATGTCACTAGTGAGCTTTGCCTTTGAAACAATGAGCTTTTCTAGACGGAGTGGGGTAGGGAAAACTCTTTCAAGATAAATACATAAAGTACAGATTCACAGATTACATCAGAGGGTTTCAAACCCATAAACAAGTTATACCAAGCTGTGCTCTGGAGTAGCATAAACCCAGGGCATCTAAATTCCTTCCTGCTGTGATTCTGTGAAATCAGTGAAGTTGCACAAGGGCTTTGTAATACCAGTTTTGTTGCATAGGAGTAGGTTCATCTTCTTTAGAGGCCACAGATGGATTTGAGTTATCATGAAAAAGTAATTTTCAAGAATGGATGTCCAAAGGGAGCTTTCTGCAAAAGACCTGAAGAGAAGCTTGCATCACCATAACATGTTCAAAATAAATCAACATGATAAGGAGTTTGATTAAAGGTAAGTGCGGACCTCATGGTGCCAAAAATATTTGGAGACCAAAGTCACATGTGTGCATGAGATCATAAGAAGGAGGGAAGAAGAAAAGGAATATACAATGAACAGACACAAAGTAGCTTCATGGCTGGAAGAATGATAATCTTATTGCCTGACCTCCAACACAACCCACTGCAAGAATACAGTGGGGGAAATCAGAAGTGAGAATGAGTTGGGATAAAACAAAGAGGAAAGCATGAAGCTGCTCTGAGTAAATAGGGTAAGAAGAAAGCAAGGTCCCAGCAAAGGCATCTGCTAGAGCACCTTCCAAACACACATATTGCCCAAGGCTGATGGTGTTTTCCAAAAAAGTTTTTCCTATTTCCTGTGTTAAGATGAAGAGTGAAAAATACACTTTTAATCTTAAAAGGAGCCACTTTTGCTTCCAGGAATAGAGTAGTCCAAGCTTGGCTCAAAGACTGCAAATTCTTTTTACTCATGCTGTTGTAGGTAGGTTTTAGTGGGTGATGACATTCATCTATTGTAGGAAAGGATAAGTAAGCTTGTCCATTCCTATTTTTCTCACAGGAAGAAATCCAGATGTGCATTCTCAGTGTTATCCTTACCCTTATTCAAAAGAATTCCCATTCACCTGAAAAGCTTGCTCAGATGACATAGGGTAAGGATTCAGGCTGTGTCTTAACAGCAGTTTAATGCTGCAAACAAGCAAATGAATGGGGAGATAGATGGAATTGAGCTGTCACTTTTTGCAAGGCTCGGTTCTCCTTTGCAGTTTCTTACTTTAACCACTGACTGATTCTTTAAGACCAGTTCTTTTAATTTTTAGTCTCTTTGGGTGGGGTTTGTCACAGTAACTGAACTATGGTTATCCCAGGCTGTTTAAAATCTCTCAGTAGAAAGATGTATCCATCTGTGGAGGATAAGTCACCCCATTCCACTGGAGATAGCTGGGATACAATGCCCTCTGGGGGTACTTATTTTTCTCTACTGCTTATAAGGGAAACTTGGATACTTCTTAGCTATAGGAAGCTGGACAAGATTAATCCAAAACTTTATAAGCAGATATATTAATACAATCAAGTGAAAAATATTTTTTTTTAAATTTGTAGTTGTCTTATACATACATTTCTGTCTTTTCCTGTTCTTTCTTTGGCTTCTCATCTCTTTGGTGCTTAAGCTGTACATCACAACAACTCCTCTGGGAGAAAGGAAGAAGTGCTGATAGTCTCCTAAAGAATAACGAAGTTCAAAGCCAAGCACCTAGTCTGTTAAGTATCCATTAAAAATGACAGTTCACTACAACATCTGTTGTTGTGGAAATAAGTGGCCATTTTTTCATGTTATTTGGGGCCTTATCCATGTGCATGAAGTTTTCTAGTCTCCTCAGAGTTGCTCACAGGTTTTAAAGCATTTGGGTAATGACCTCCATGGGCCACTGAATGTGGAAATACCCAGTCCTACAGCTTCATGGCCTTTTAAGCTAAGATCATAACCTTATTAATTAAGATTAATCTTAAATCCCTGGAGGAAATGGTAAAGGGCAAAGCAGCAGAAGTCTCCCTGTTTGTGTTTGGCTCTGTCCGTGCACTGAACACTGGCCCTTCAATTCCTTGGCATCTAGATCCCTATATAAATAAACCTGTCCTTAATCTGAAGTCCCACTGAAACCAGCTGGCAGGGATGTCCCCAAACATCTGCTACTGAGTGCTCTCTTGGGGAAAGCAGGGGATGACCTGGACTTCTGGTCTGACTCAGCATCAGTGCTCTTTCTCTCTGCTTTGGAGGAATTTTGTTGATTTAGATCTAAAGGGTGTATATCACAATTTACCTGCAGTCAGTGAGAGATGTGTTCTCCTTTCACAGTGGGTAATTCAAGTAATTCTTATAGTGTAAAGCTAAGGTTCTGGATTAAACCCAAGTGGCAGCCAGCATCATGTGATGAAACTTAATTATTTTACTGCCAACTGTGCTTTAATAAGCATCTGGCCTTCGGTCTTGCAGGTTGAAGCTCCAAGTTAATTACAAATACCATCAGCACTGACATGTAGCCTAATTGCACTTACCTCGTAAACATTGTTTAATTCATTTGGAAACACTAATCTACACATCATAAAGTTTATTGGTCATGTTAATTGGTTAAATCTGTCATGGAGGGAACTGGCTAATTTAACTAGGCAATAGAATTTAAAAATACAATGGCCAGATAATCCTGTTATGTCATGAAGTTCTAGTACATCATTTTCCTTTAAAAAACATTTTTACAATTAAGGTTTGTTTACAATTAAGACTGATTACTGTAAGGCTGATTACTTTCAGTGCTGCAGAGAAGATTCACTTCTCTCCCTCTCTTCTTCAACTGAAGTGTGGCAGAGGCAACATGAAATGTATTTGTGGATCAGAAATGTTTATAGTAGGCAGAGCCTTCAGATTAGCATGACACATGAAATTTGTGAGCTGTTAGATTTGATTTCAAAGCATTAGGCTAGGATTTCACATTTTGTTTTTATAAAATGCAAATAGACTGCAGTTGCTTTGTTATTAAGATGGATTTGAAATGCTAGTCAGGGAGCAGATATGGAACTCATATCCCTTACACAAGTCTTGCTTCCTGGATTGGATTTTTTTTTTCTTTAGAACTTCTCCCATATGCTAAGTAAACTGCTACTGTAAGACCAGCCAACTAAAAAGCCATTCCCAAAAAGGAAAAAATAGGTAAGGAATGAATGAACTCAGAATGGGGGCACACGTTATTTTCCAAGAACTTGCATGAAGGAAGAAAAATCCAGTAGACACTGGCCACAGAGCAGTCACTGGTGTATGCAGAGCTCCTCTGCATTAGAGCTTAAGGCAAATGAGATGCCTGTCTGGCAGCAGAGATCTTTCTCACTCCCAGTGATCACACCATGAGTCCTAGAGCTACATGGAGGAGTCATTGTTGGTGTAGGTAAAGAAATAGGATCCTAGTGTCCATGGCACAGGGAAGCCAGGGAGCTCCAAAGCACAGTGCCAGCATTATTGACTACCCTGAACACTATGGTATTTCTTGGGCTATGAGGAAAGGACCTATGATAAGTGTACCTGACACCTGAAGGTCTCCTCAAGCCCAGGTTAGTTGTATCCTGAGAGCAGGCATCCCCATGGATGCACTGCAGGAAGGCTCTCTCTGGAGGACAGACAGTCTCAGGAGTGAGCACACCCAACAGCTCCTTATCCTGTCACACACATCCAAAGAGATTTGAAGAAGTCTGCCACAAGCAAATGACAGACTGTCAAACAGCTGCAGGGACAAGAGGTGGAGAGGTCCCAGATGCTCCCAGACTGAGCCAAAAGAGGATGGTAGAGTGGCCTTTACAGATACTTTGTGCTGTCATTGGATTTCCAGCCATCAAACTGCAAGCAACACCTCAAATGTAATTTAAGACTTCAAGTTAACTTCTAACTGGAATTTCTGAGGCAAAAAAAAAATCTCAATCTGACAAATAAAATTACATAACCCAGTTCTCTAACAAAAAAAGACTAACATCTGCTATAAAGAACACTTCCATGTTTTAGTCAAATATTTTGAGAATGTATGCACACATCTGTGGATTGCCAGGAATTTCAGAGAGCTTTCAGCATCCCAGGTTACCCATTGTAATACGTGATAAACAAGAAAGGTAGAACGATCAATTGAATTGCTTTATAATTGTGCCTATAAATAAAACAACTAATACTTTATTTCTTTTTTTAAATCCTCCCTGCATATTTCAGACATAGCGTTAGCTAAAAAAGTCTGGACCAGCCAGTAAGGCTTGCTGGTGCATGCTGACATGCTTGCAGTGGGTTAGGAAGGAAGCATGACTGAGCGTTTCTATGGAGATTAGAAAGAACATGCCTTGTTTCCTTGGCATAGCCCTAATTAGCAAATGCTTAAAGTTATGAAGATATGTTGTTTCTACAAGGACATTTTGTTCCAGCAGAGGATGTGTTTTCCTCCATTTACTCAGTCTGTGAGGGGCTGAGAGGGCAAAGGAATCCACAGTAAACAAGAGCTTTCTGTCTTTCATATCCACAACACCTGCCGAGAGGTACCACACTGCAATGAAACCTGGAGTCTGAGAATGCTGCTTAGTCACAGAAGGATCAAAGGACAAAACACATCCTTTCTAAATCAAAAGTGTGATTTCTCAAAATAGAAATTAGGTTCTCAGGATATATTTCTTTGGCCCTCCCCTGAAATTACCCAAAGGAGAGATAAAGTCTAAATGAAATGGAGTCTGACGCATCTATGTATTTATAGATATTTCTGCAAAGATGCATAGACCTATATGCAGATATAGCCTGTAAAATTAAGAGCATAACCCCATAACTTATTTCACTTGCAACATCAACCAGCATTTTATTATGTGCGCTTAACTGTTAGTCTTGTGGCATGAACTGTGCTGGGCTGGAGCAAGTGATCTGAGGGAAGGGTTGTCCCTTGAAACCTTGATACAAATTCCCTGAGCCTCATGGAATGAAGACAGCATGTCCTTAAACCTGAAAAATTCTGCTTCCCACTTCAGCTGTAGTTTATTAAACCACTTTCTGATGCTGGGTCAGGATGGAATTGGTTATGTTGGAATGAGACCCGTTTTCAGACAAAACTTTATTTTCTCCTTTTTCTCTTTCACAGCAGATTTACATCCCCAGCCTTTAGCGTGATGAAATTATTTCTGCTCTTTTGCTTGAGCTTATAAGGAGGCATTTTCTCAAAATTCAACTCCTAACTACTCCTTATGCAATACTTATCCAAAATGCAATACAGATTCTACTCCTGAGCACTGAAAGCAGTATTTTAGCAGAGAGGGGCAGAATTCCAGTATTCAAGTATGCGTAAATGTGCTGCGGCCTAGTGGGCCTAGTAGGCCTTCAGGTGCCGCAGCAGTCCCTGGCAGAAGCGCCTTTATCAAGGCACTCTGTGCACCAGGCACACAGGCACTCTCGGGTTTGGGGAGAGGGATTCAGCTCTTTGTGAAAGGCTGTCAAGGCAGCCTTGGTCCAGGGGAAGGTCAGGTGATGCCAGGAAGCACCACGACCCTCTTCTCCTAGGGTCTTCTTTATTCAGGAGCACCTGGGGTCCGAAGAACCCAGTGCTCAGGGAATCAGACTTTCATACACTTATCTGAAGGCGGGGACAAGAACTTGGACCAATCAGGACATGGATTAGGAAAACAACCAATCAATGAATGGATCCAAAATACACCAATAGGAGAACAGAGAAATGACAAATCAGGGAGGAACAATCTGCATACTGCAGCAAAGACTCATGGGGGTGTTTCAGTTACCTCGCCACAAGTCACAGGGAAGTCACTTAGAAAGACCTCCCAGAGGACAAGGTCTGCCACCTCAAAAACAGCTCATGCACTGCACACCCTCCGAGGGAGAGTGAACTCGTTTGTGGCAGCCCAGGCTGCCACAAATCCCCCTTCTTTATTTATAAAAAAAAAATCCCCTATTGCCTTTTTATAACACTTTAGCAAGAGAAGAACTGTTAAGACTATAAGGATTATAACTACAATCTAAACTAGGGAGTTTAGATTGAGAGGCAGCCTACCCTTTGAGTCCTAGATGCTTGAACAAATTCTCGAACCATTCTGGGTTTTGTTCAGTTTTCAGTTCCTGAACCATCCCCTGTAGTTTTTGGATTTTGGCATGGATGCTCTCACCGCATGCTGATATGTTAAACCAGCATAGTCCATCGAATTCCTTACAACTATGTCCATGGGCTAATAAAAGATAGTGAATCGCTGTGCGGTTCTGCAAGGTCATGTGTCAGATGTTTCTTCTTCTTGAAGGAGATCGCTTAGCGCCGCAGATGTTAAATTGACATTCTTGCCAAGCCAACATCCTCGGTGGGAAATTTCCCCAAGGACTTTTGCCGCTGCAAGCCATTGCAAAAAAGTGGACATCAGAACCCCTTTATTATGTGGCCAGTCTGAAATTTGGCTGTCACAATTTTCGTCTAATTGAATAAGGTTCCTTTTTTGGTGTGTCAGTTCAGTCTTATTAGATCTCCAATCCTCAATCATTGTGGTGTTGAGTGTTAGCACAGCAAGTTTGCCAAGGGTGCAAGGACCTCCTTGCAGTTGGGAAGGGACCCCTGACCAAACTCTATCCACACAGATCAAAAACATGCCTCGCAGTAGAACTCTGGGGTGTGAAGTGAACTTAGATGGTGTTAGAGAGGTGTAATGGCACCAATTATGAGCTTCATAAATTCTCCTCATTGGGGATACATCTTTGGCATAAATTGATTTGTTTATGCTGTAAGTGACTCTTTTGAAGGTGAAATGAATGCAATATATTGCCTTCAAGGACCCCAGCAACTCCAGATCTTGGGGCTCCTCTGGTGCATGTGGTAAAGCCTTAGTCCATTCATCCCAAGAGTCTACCAGATTTGTTTTTTTTCCTGCAAGGGGATAGTCATTGGCTCTCAGGGGGATCCCTACCAGACATGTTGCGAGTGGATCATCCATGCTGCCCATGGACATACAGATAATATCCTGCTGGAGCGTTTTGGCTAGTGTCACCCAGATGTTTTCTTTTGGTTGTGACACTAGCCATGCTTTTGTGATAAGGCATCCTAGGATTGAGACGGCCAGGATCGTCAGGAGATGCTGCATCTCGGGGTTGGGCTTTCACTGCAAGATAATACTTTATTAGGAATGTTTCTCAAGAGTGACTCATTTTCTCTTTGCTCCCCCCCCTCCATCTCCTCCTTTTTTTTATTTATAAAAATTTGGCCGTGGGGGGGTAAGGGAAAATGGGTGGGGGGAGAGGGTTTAGGGAAACAACAAGGACGAGGAAATTAGAAATAAAGATATTAAAGACTAAGATGTGGAAGCAGTCAATCTTTCAGTAGGTTGTTTTCTTGAAAATGCCCATGTAGCTGGCCGATGGATGGAGGCCGAGGATCTCAACTTTCTCCAGCGTCACCTCCACGCTGCAGTACATTGATCATCCAGTGCATCTGTCTCTGGGTTAGAAGGAACTTGGACATCATTAGTTTTGACTGGGGGGCCTAGACACGGTTTAATATATTTTCCAGACACCCATCTACGCCCTGATGAGGTAGAAATACAGGCTGTTTGTATGGTCTCTTTGAAGTGTGCTGAGACCAAGCCAGCCTCTCCTAGCTGTTCTGTCATTTCTTTTACACTTTATACCCAAGTTGAGGTATAGAAAATAGTGATATTAAAAGTCTATAATGCTTCTCACTTTTACTTCAGAAGTCCTACCTTTCCAAAATCTTCATGTTCAGCCAAGCTTGAAAGACATAAATGCCTTAAAGAAAAAAAATATCCTATTCTTTTCTTCCACTTCTTGGCTGCATTTTCTAACCACTTTTCAGGGAAATACAGTATTTCAAATATCTCACAGAAAAATATGACTCCTTCCAGACTCCCCAAGCTGTTCTTACAGGTTGTCTGTGGATGCTACTGCTCCTTGAAAGGAGCTGAGCAGTGGGACCATGCTGACTCACCCAGCATGAAGAAATATAATTAAGGCTCAGTTGCATTTATAGGGATGGTTTTGGACTTCATGGTAGACCACTCAGAAAATGGAGCAAGTAGGCTTGTCTAGCCACATCCTTTGCCACTGACACTGATCAAGGGACAAGAGCATTCAGTCTCTCAGCCTAGCTTGTATCCCTATACTGCTTTTACTGGCCTCTAATGGATAGAAGTCTATGAAGTTCTACACAGGCAGTATCTGGATCTCTGTCCATGTCCCATTCCCAATATCCTTTAGCCAGGGCATCAATGCTGTATTGTGACCTAACCGTTGCTGGCCCTGGAATGCAAGGAACTGTTTTTAGGGGACTCTGAGAAGAAGCCCTTCTGCAGGATGATAACATTAAAGTGGGATTCTCCGGGGACATTGCAGTCACAGGTGCCAAGCAAATGACCCACCACACTCCTACTTGTGTGATAAAATACTTTACCTGTGAACTTTGTGAACTGTTTTAATATTTCCTCTTTCATCTCCCCCTGCTTTTTTAAAGCTATGTGGTTTACCTTCACAGGACATCTGTGGGTGGTGGGTGGCCTATAAAGGGCAGGAGAAAATGCCTAAGGATTGCAGGAATCAATTCCACTGCCAACACAGATTTTATCAACTCAGAGCCAAAGCAGCAAACCTGTAAGACCCTGCTCTCTTACCAGTGTTCAGGCATAGGTGTGATCTGCTGTAACTTTATGTGATTCACATTTACCATTCAGAGGTGCACAGGACCATTGCTTCCTGGTCTTGTGTCCAAGACGTAAATCCATACAAAAGAAAAGGGGGTTTATTCACATTCTCTGTCCTGAGGAGTAGAGGATTTCATTGTGGCTGTATGCTGGACCATAGCTGAGAGGAGGTGGTGAAGGGGAAATCACTTGCCATGTGGCAGAGGATGTGTGCAGCATTGATTCACAGGAAAATTTTCCATTTTCTCTTTTTCATGCAGCACTTCTGTTTTTCTTTGTCACAGGTGCAAGACCCTAACAGCATCTATGCAAATACAACTGTGATGTAATGAATGCCAAATGCAAAGAAAAATGGCAGAAGACTTTGGTAGACTTCATTGGTATTATTAAGTCATTAAGGGCATGTAGCTCCAGTATTGTATAAATATGTGCAATATGCTTAATAAAAGAGCTCAGGGCAAAGACTTGAATGCAGCATTTCAGCCTGTGGTGTAGCGTGAGCTGGATTATGTGTTGCAGGAAACTGTCCTTCACTGAAAATATTGCTATGGACTGCTAATCACACACTTCCACCCAAAACAAAGACAGGTCAGGAATTTGAATATTGTGGGAAGACTGGCTTTTTCTGGGTATTATTTTGGGAAAGAAATATGTGTGAGTAGACAAGAGGCAGTTCAGGTGGGGAAGGAAGGAAAGAGCATGTGGGAAACAAGCAGTTATGCAGAGCTGCAGCACAGCCAAGTTGTGTGGATGTCTGTTCTGGGAGAAGCCCAAGAGGCTGGAGAGCTGGCTGGGAAAGATCTGCTGCTGTGAGAAGAAAAGCTGACTCCAGTGGTTCATGTCCTACTGTGTTTATGAGAGCAGACTCTATATTGTTCTACATAAAAAGAGTTGCATCAAAAATGCTGGTCTTTGCTATTAATATCTCTACTTGGAAAAAAACTTGAGGGCCTGAATTTTGTGCAGCTGGAATGTGTGGGATTCCATTTAATTTAATGTGGCTTATTCTCTCTTTTTCCCTGTCAGTTCGTACTTATGGTTCCTGTTATCTCTGCTTCTTGGGAAAGGTCTCAGTCTGGGCACACCATCACATTGAAAAATCCTCTTCTCTGTAGCACAAAAAGTGAGAACCTGTCTGAGGGCAAAAGTTGGTCCTGCCATGGGGCTCAGCTGCTGCTGACACCTACAGATGAGGCTGAGCTTCAGATACTTAACTCTCATCCATCCAAATCAATGTAAGAAGTTGTGCTGGTTTTGCCCACCTGACAAGCTGATGGATTCCTTCATCTCAGCTAAACGATGTTCAGTGGGGAGATGTCAAAACAAAGCTTAGTGACAGGGCTTATGAGCAAAGATCACCCTGCAGCCCATAATGTCAATCTCTTAGATGAAGCATACTTAGACCTGGAAAGTAACTCATAGAGAAAAGTCCCTCCCATCTCTGAGTCCTGATAATATTCTGGGTGGTGTTACACTTTCTCCTGAGATGTTTAAAGCAAACTTAGTAGCTAGAGAGGGTCACCTACTAATGGAGTTGCAGCCTCACTGGGCTTCTCTAATTGCAACCAGCAGTCAATTTGTTGCCATCCTGCTGAGTCTCTAGCTGCAACTGGCAGGGAAAATAAAACAGCAGTCACTGAGATTCAAAGAGCTGCGTGGGATCTGGATTGTGCATTTAGACAATGTTTATTTTAAAAAGCTATTATCTACCAGCTGTTCATAAACTGTGTTATGCCATGCAAGGGTCTTTGTACTATGTAATTGCTTGGCCTCTCTCTAAATGCATATTCCACTGGTTTGAATTAGCTGCCAGCTCATAGTGATTATGCTCGTCATTCACTTAGAACAACTCAAATCAGATTTGGAAGCGGTGACATCACCCATGTACAAGTAGAGTCTACACAGTAGGGGCATATTATCCTCAGCCTAGGCCAAACCTGTCTTCTGTTTTCCTTCAGTGTCTTACAAAGCATACAGCTTATGCTGAGAAGTCTTTCCCTCTTCCACTGTAACATGTTAGTGTTATTTGGTACCTTAATTGCCATTCTAAAACCTGTGACCTTGTGCACACACACCAAAGTAGGTTTGGTGTTTAACCCTGTGCATTTACAGAGAGCGTGCATTGAATCTTGTTACATCTGTGGACGTCTCCTTCTGAAGATCTGGGACACATTATGTAATGCGTCTTCTGGCTCTCCAGTAAACAGGAAGCATATGAAGGTTCAGTGTTGATGCTCCCTCAAACCTGCCTAATACCAGCCCTGTGAACAATGGAAGTAAATAAAATATTGATACAGCTTGCATACAGAGAATTTCTAGGTTCATTTAAAGAGCAACAGGCATAGCTGATTTTTTGGTAAGGTGCTGTATATTGGTAGGAGAATTGGTAGAATTCTGCAAGAAATGTTGGCAAACCTACATAGGATTTTGATTTAACTTTATTAACACATAGATGGGAAAGTTTTCTTGTTACTATTCTGCGTCTTAGTATGATGGCTGTGTTCTGACAATTTGTATGTTAAAAAATTCAGCAAGATCAGAAAAAGACCTGTTCTAAAAAGCATGTTCCCTCATCATGCATCAGTGCAAGTCATTGCCAAATCAATGGCATCTATTTCCAGTGCAGCAAAAGGGTATGTTTGTGTAATACCTCACACCTTGCAGAAATGTAACCCATAAAGAAAAACCGTTTTTGGGAAGGTCGGCATAGTAAGAAAAACTTCTGGTAATAGGTGAGAAGTTCAGAGTGAATTGAGTCCAGTCATAAAAAGAGTAGGCAGGAAGAAAACAGGGAATACTAATGGATGCTAATGCAACAGTGCTGGTAATGGATTTGGAAGGATAAAAGCTATCTTAAAAGGTTTTAGAAGTATATATTTAACACTCACCACTATGCAGAGACACTTGAATCTCTTTTCTAAAAGCCTCCTTATTTGAAAAGTGCAGTTGAAAAATTTTTAACACCTTTGCAGGAGTGAAGTGAAAAATAGAGTATCCTGATCTAAGTATCCAAAGACTTGAGCCTTTCCACACATGTATATATTAATGTTGAAGGTCCTGCTGAACAAAATTATATTATTCAGTATCTGCAAAGCAAAAATCGAAATAAGGACCAAGTTTTTCCTTCAACTGATGTGTGAACTTGAGTTTCTCTAGAAATACTCAAGCTAAACTGAGTCAAGTTTAGAGAAAAGTTTCCCAATGTCAAAGAAATAAAAAGCTGGACATCCAGCTTCTGCTTTTGTTTGTCCTGCCACATAATTAGAGAGGTTCATTTCTCATTAGTGCAATGAATTTTTACACAGCAAAATGAAAGCAACAGAGGTTTGAAGTTCCAGCTGTGAATTTTCTCTTTTCTGTCGACATCTATCAGAGTCAGGAATATATATTCCTCAGCTTTTTGTGATTTACAAGAGTGATATTCACCTTCCACAAAAGGCCTCACCTAAGTCTATTTACAAGTCTGGGTTTACTCAGGTAATTCAAACAAAGCAAGTCTTGTTTTCCATCCAAAGCCCTTCTTCCAGGAACCAGAAGCAAACCCACCCAACCAAGCTAAGTCAGCCCTCACAAGTGCTCTTATCAGTGAAATGTTGTCATACAGCATCAACCAGAGAATAGTCAGCCATACAGCACTGTAACAAAAAATGTATTTGGCACTTCCTGGTCTATTTACCATTTTATTGAATCCCACACTCCTCTGAGTGACGACTGCAAATTCCAGGGAACAATTCAGCCCACTCTCTCTTCAAGACTGGAATTTTAATGGGTCTGATAAGAAACAGCCATATTTCATCAGATACTGTGGTGTCTATTTTAGCTTTCTGCCTCTTCTGGGGCAATTCTGTACACACACAGGCCCAGAGTATCAACTGATGACAGTCAGTGCTTTCAAAAGCCTCACCAAGGTACTTGAACCATCCATTATGCAGGGCAGTGGGAGATAAATTTATCAGAATTATTTGCACAGATCTTCAGCATAGGAAGTGGTGTTCTCTGTGTATTTTCTGCAGGCTTGATTGGGAGCACAAACAGGGACAAATGATGGAAAGATTTGGTTTGTAAGAAGAAATCGTTTCCTCATTCAGATTTGCTTGAAGTTTCATCAGAGCAAAATCAGTCTACTTTGAACTTGGTGCCTCTGTATGGACATGGATATGAGGATGAAAGGAGTGAAAGACTCAGCTGTGTTTAAATTTGCTTTACTTGCTACATTTCTTGTCTCTCAACTTCCTAGACTTTAAGTCCAAAAAGGTTACTGCAGTTGCCTAAGCTGACATTCCACTTGCAGCCCAGTTCAGGACCCTGAGACAGAAAGATCAATGTGTACAGATTCTTATTTTTACAAACATTGGTCATTTGACTAAAAGTTATACTATTTGTAACTTCTCACATTTCCAGCCCAAGAGCTGAACTGTCACATATCAATGTGTGTTTTCTTCTTCCATAAACATATGCTCAGCATGGTCTACTTTGGAAATGAGTTTTCTCTTACTCTTTCAAGAAGAAACATTGTAATGGGCAAATCCCAGATGTGCTGAATGGATTTGTCATTACTCCTCTTCAACACATCTATGAGTGCTTCCCAAGACAATTAGCTACAGCTTTAACAGTCAGATGTTCATTGTCATGGAGACATCCAGTGCTTTGAAACAAGTGCTTTACCTTTGATCAAAAATAGGTATATATACTCATGATTTTTGTGTTACATTTTGTGTGTCTGAATCTAGAAGAAAGGTAGAGCCAGCATCCATGGCAGGCAAGTTGTTTGTTGGGAAAAGCCTTCTCCCAAACTGCTGGTGGGAACTGATCTTGTGGTTTTTGGTGGATGGTATCTTATTGCATTGGAGTTGTTCTTTCTCTGCACCTAAATTCAAACCTGCTCAGAACAGTAAATTGGCCCCTTTTTAAAATGCCACTGTGCTGAAACAAATGCAAAGCTTCCCACAGTCTCAGTGGGATTTTCTTGAAGTCTATAAGTCTACTCATGGCCAAGATGTAGGATGCAAAAATGGGAGTCAGCTGAGGTGTGGACAGATGTTCTCAGAGGTTGTGTGCTTTGCCTCTGGGAGTGCCTACTGGCCTGTCAATAGGCCTTTTAAAGATTTTGGTGATTATATCCTTCTGTGACACTTCTACAGAGTTGCATGATGGAAGCTCTGGCAGGGTTGAAGTGCCTGCTTTGGATGAAAGTGGCCCCTCCCCAGCACTCCTGAGAGCCCTCCATGACCACCACAGGTTGGAAGAGTCCCCTGCCGACCCTGACCAGAAGCTGACCCCTGGAGAGAGTGCACCCACAGCCCCAGCAGCCAGGGATTTAGGCCTCCTTAGTGTTTAGTAATAGCATTGCTAAATCCTCAGGAAAATTCTAGAGAGCAGAGCTCTCGAGTTTGGACACCTCGTTTCCATTGACTTTTAATTGCAATACTTGTCCTGGCTGCTCCTTTGGAAAGCTCAGCTCATAAAAACTAGATTTTCCCAATGACCCTGAGCAAATGCAGTACTTGTGCAAAGACCTACATTTCTGTGGTCCCCTGGAAATCCTCTGTTTGTTTTGCTAACAATTTTTGTGATAATTTATGTTTTCCAAACACTGGCATAGAATTCTTAAGAAAAACACAGTCTGCTCGATTTTCCAGGTGGATTTAAGCACTGAGTATGTGAGCCATGAACTCTGGAGAACACTCCCCAAAGGTCAGCAGCATCGGGTCAGGCTCTGCAGAGCTCCCTGTGAGATGTGGGATGCACCTCAGGTTAATGACTTGCAATTGCACACAGCCTTCCCTAAAGCTGCACATGTAGTTAATGCATATCAGAACTCAGCAAGACTATTCAAATTACCTCAATTTCCCAATGATTTATGATGTAGGTTTCTGACATCACTGGTTATTTATCTGTCCTCCTAGCGTTGTGAGCCAAAGCAAAGAGGGGAGAAACAGATGCAGTAAAATTATGTTTGAGCAAAGGGTCAGATGTTTTCAGAGACAGTACGTTGAGATAGAAGGGTAGTGAAGGATTTGAAATTCGAAAACCTAGAAGGCACATCAGTCCAGTCCAGAGTCAAAGAAAGTAAAAGGGCCTTTCCTCATTCTTTTTCTACAAAGGATCATTTCCTGACTCTAGAAGATGGATTCTGTTCTGTAAGTGGTTTTCCAGGGTGTATTTTACATTGCAGACTGGAAGTTTTTAACGATATGCCACTTTTAACTTTTCATAACCCTAAAAAGGCTTTTTAGTAGGAGAAAACCCACTTCAGACACAGCACTTACAATAAACAGGTCAAATTCTGTTCTCAGTTATAGCTGTGCAACCCTCATCCTTAGTGCACAAAATAGTTGAGCTTAGTAGAGGTTGTGGATTGAAGACCTGGGGTTCCAAAATGCACCCTCAGATGCATGTGTGTGGCTAGGACTGAAACCAGTGAAACTCCCATGTGTACATTCAGGGTATACTTTGGCTTGTGATTTTTATTGTTTGCACTATTGGATAAAATTGATTCCAGCATTACATTTCTCAGTCAGAGTTATTTCTACATCATCATGCATCAAAATGTTGGCTCTGATCTCTTCTTCTTGATGGTAGCTTTGAGGAGTATTTGTTTTCTGATTAGTTTGGGCCCAGCATTAATCATTCTCAGGCTTCCTCTAACCTTTTTTTTTATTATTTTACTGATGGCAGATTTGACTGTTGGCTCACCTTTATTTCCAAAACAGATGAGTTTTATTAGTCTCTAATATTAGCCAGATCCAACTAGTTGATAAAGTTAAACCAATGTGGGCCAGATGCTCAGCCACAAACTGCAGCCCAATTGCTTTGGGTACCCTGTCTGGGAGAGTCTGACAGGGTGCTCAGGCAGGAGGAGAGCCCCAGCTCACATGTGCAATCATGTAGAGCTGAAGGTTCCTTGGCTCCTTTGGGTGCTCTGAATCAACAAAGAGACCTATTAACTTCACTGCTTTGTAACCAGAAGGAAGATGATTTTTCAGGGGGTGTGTTTTACTAGCTGGAGAGGTGTATTTCATAGAATTGTTAGGACTGAAAGGGGCCTTTATAAGTCATGTAGTCCAACTCCACCCTGCAATGAGCAGGAACATCTTCAACTAGATCAAGTTGCTCAGAACGCTGTATTTCTTCATGTTGGTAGAATGATTCTGAACAAGACAGTAAAATCTTTGGCAAGGAGCTGGGAGCTGTTCTTGAATCAATAGCTTATATCTCCTAACTTTTTTTATCTTTGAAACTTGTGTCAGTCTCTAATATAAAAGCCAGGTATCAGATTCAGGAACAGGTAATTTTATGAAGGGCATTTCTTCTTTCTTCTTTTGTTTTTACTTCTTCTGCTTTTCCTTCTCCTGGGGAATGAGAGCAGCAATTTGTGTGTGGCTCTAAGTCCACAGGAAGAGTTCAGCAATGCCATTTGCAAAGATTATGCAAAGGCTCATAAATGAAAGGGGAAATGGGTGCCAAGAGGAATTTCATGTTTCCACCAGGTGGGTTTATAGAGGTTCTGCAGAGTGGATGAAATATCTGAATATTTAGGAATATCTTCTCCATCTTCAAAAGCAGCAAAAGAAGGAGTGCTACCTCTTTCAGTGCCTCTGTGTCAGTAGCTGTTTACAGGTGCAGCCTGCTGCTGAGCATTCATTTGTGCACTTTGAAGTAGGACAGACAGACCTGAATGCTTTTAAAGTAGACATGAGGCTTATTCAAACTAATTAAACTGGATTTAAGAACTCCCAGTTCTCAAGTAATTCTTAATTACAGTATCACAGGAGGATTCAAGTCAGAGGAGACTTCAGGAGGTGTGTGAGCAGGAGCCTCCTGCACAAAGCAGGGTCAACTATTGTCTGGGTTTTTGGAAAAAGTAAAGATGACTGAAAATACTAGCTATCAAATTTTAGTTTTAAACATAAGTGTGACTTCTCTCAGAGCTCATATAGCCTTTAGGAGAAAGCCTAGAACACACTCTAATGAATTTATTTGTATTTCTATGATTAGAAGGGTTTTTTTAGGACAATTTGCAGCAGAATTGTATGTCTATCACCTGGTGTGAATTCATCATCAGCCCCTCAGTGCAGTACAACAACATTCCATGGCTGAGAGCAGGCAGGACAGACAAGAGGCTTCAAATTAAACAGCATCATGGCATTGGTTCTTATATCTTTTATGCAGTTCTTACCTTCACTCAAGAAGCCCAAAGCAAGGCAGGAGGACTATTTGTCCTGGAGTGCTGGATCTGCATGTTGCCAAGGCAGTGACAGGTTCTGCAGTCATACACAGCAGTAGTTTTGCTATCTGTATTGATGTTTATTAGTAGCAAAAATATTTGTGATGTGGAGATTAATTCCTGCAGAATTAATCACAAGGACATCTGCAGAGCATGGTTTCCCTCAAAGTGGTTTTGTCTGTAGTACAGATAACCATTTCCATTTTTCCTGAGAAAGACAATCAGCCCTTTTCATTTCCCCAGTTGATTATTGGTTCTTTGCTCTGTGCCTTGGTCTGTTTGTGTAAAGTCTTGTGGGTCTTTGTCCATGGCTTCTGAACTGTGGTATGAGGTCAGATCATAGACTTCTGGGTAGAACAAAAGGTGTTTTACATGGAAGAGCCCTGTGTTGGATTGTTTGCCTTATGAACGTGGTAGCAATGTGCTTCACAACTGAGCTTGGTACTTGTGTGCCAAAATGCTGTCAGCCATGGACAAATTTACTATAATATGAAGAAAGGACCTAAGGAGAAAAGAGCAAGTTTTTTGGAATATTTGGGCTCATAGGACTTTTGAATTGGATATACAAACTTGGCCACAAAATTATCAAAAACTATAGCCTTAGCTCAAAACTTTACCTTCTCAACAGATGTTATTAAGCTCTGTTTCAAACTGTGCTGCTTGCCTGTGACACCACTTATTGTTAAAGAAGGATTGTGACAGGAACAGCAGTGAGATATGTCAGGAACAGCAGCTACCAGCATTCTATGCTGTGCTGGCCAGAGGCTCTGGGTAACACCATGGTGCACACCAGAGCTGTCCTTGCACTAGCTCTCCTGATATGCCTAATTATTTATTTAGGATACCTGCTGAGCTCATACAGAATATTTACAATGCTTGTGAGGGTTTTATCTATAAATACAAAACCCTGCAAGTGTTGCTTTTTTCAAATTTTATCAGGGGAATGCTGTGAGACTGAGTTGTTTCTAACCTCAGATGCTTCTAGAGCTCAATATCCCAAGCATTGTAGCTGCCACTGTACTTGAATGGCCAGCTTGAACATTTTAATATATCCTTCTCCACAAGGAGATCAATGGAGCAGTTTTGCATACCTTCATTCATCTCAAATGATTTAATCTAAAAACACAATTGAGCAATATCTTGATGTTTATGTGCTTTAAAATCTACTAAAAAAATCTAAAACATAAAATAAATCAAGCAGGCTAATAATTACATGCAAGAACGATGCATGAAGTTATTCTCAAAAAATATGCATTAACTGAGCAAAAATGACCTTGTCATTCAGTTAGGACTTAGCTTGGTGCCAGCATTACTCAAGCAGTGATAGATCATATGGACCTTGATTGTATCTTAGAGAATTAGGTTGCCCAAAGATTATCCTTATCCTCTGTCAATAGGGAATGTGAGAGCTCAGGGCTGTATAAACAGAGCAAAAGAAGTGCTGCACTGGACAGTGTAACTTAGGAATAAGTTTTGGAAATAAGTTGTGCACACATGGATAACTAGGCCTTTTGAAAACCTGTGGATGAGCATTGCTGTTCTCTCGCTGCATATCATGCACTGTCACTGGTAGGCATATGGAGAGAGGAATGAGTAGCCAGTAGCAAATACCACGTGTGTGAGCAGACTTCCCTGCTGCAGTGTAATTCTGTCACTGTCAGCCTCCTTTCAGTTCTCTTCAGAAGAATTCCAGAAAATCAGATGGATTTTAAGCCAGTGGGCTGATTACACAGCCAGCAAGTTATAAGGGTAAAGCACTCCGTAACTATCCTCAAGAATCCATTAAAGTCTTACTGAAACATGATCTACCACTCCTTAAAGGTGATTAAAAGGAGGAGGGAGAGATTTTTTGGGTGGTAATGCACTGAATGGAAGAGATAATAAATGAAGAGGGGTGATCTGAGAATCACCCTGTCCTTGCAAATGTTTCAGTTCAGCTTCACTGGGAGAAACTGCATCCTGGACCCTTCCCATCAGCTCCATGTCAATCAGATCAATTTAATGGGTTTGCAGGGAGGGTGGGGAGGTTAGCACCGTTAATGGAAAAATACTGACAACTGTATCAAATTCTGCTGTTAATTCGAAACACTAGCAAAGTCTTCCGAAGTACTGTTTCACCTTAATTGCCTTAGGGAATAATTCAGCTGTAATTGGAGAGTAGCTTAAAGTTATGTGCATTTCTGAAACTCAAGAAGGAAAAGGAACGCAGCAAGGAAGAAATGCCCATCTATTCAGTCTATAGGGAAACCATTAACTTGGCAAAAACACGGGTGAAAGTTCAGTGATTGAGAAAGCTGGCAGTGCAGAGTCAGAGAGCAGGGGAATGGAGAGGAGGGCAAGATACTAGCCTGGTTTTCAGAGACAGAGTTTACACTGAAATAAGTGTTGTGCTAGTGAAGCACAGCAGAAACATTTGTCAGACAAGACAAAAAAGAGAGATGAATGGGAGTAACAGAGAGGCCCCTTGGAATGTCCAGTGAATTGTGAGAGCTCACAAAAGACACACAGGGTTGAATGAGGATACTGAAGGAAAGTGATCCTAGGTCATGTGTGCTGTTCTTGCAAGGTACAATCAGCCCACCAGGACGTCAGCTCTTGATGCCTGGGAGATAGTGCCCTTGCTGAAGCTTTCATTTTGTTTTGTGCCCAAGCTGGGAATCCTGCAGGGAGCCTGTTACCCAGGGATTTCAGAGCTTCCTAGATGTGGACAATATCTGTGAGGTTTCTGACTTGGAGTACCCAAACCCATTAGATTCTGCTGGAAAACACCTACATCCTTTCTTGTAGCTGAGAAAGGAAAAAGAACACTTCAAAACAGTATTTCACAATTGCTTAAAGTCATCAGTTGGGCTTGACCTGGTTGATAGTAGTGCTGGTAGCACATTCAAGGAGGAGTTATTACTGCAAGGGCATAATTGTTAATTTAGAAAATGTGAAGGAAGCTGAGAATCACAGAATGTAATTTTTGATGGGGCCTTCAGCTATCTGGGTTTTTCTCCTATTTTTTTTTTTTCTTAAGTACTGGTGCTGATCACTCTTAATGAGCAAGACATTAATAATCTATGAGAGCCCTGGCAAAAAGCACTGGGCTTTCCAAACATGCAGTCTTTAACCTAAAAATGTTAGTGGTAAAGGAATGAAGCTGGCCTTGCCACGCCAGATGTATTTTATTATACATATTTTATTACACACAATGTCTACAAGCTCAGAAAGAGAAACAACAGCAATTTTATATGGAATGACTAGAGTAATAACTACTTAGAAGTTATTCTAAAATTATTGGGATTAAGATGGGAAAGTGATGAGCTGGCATAGGTTTCTTAACATCCTGAAAACAGAGATTAGTGTACAACAGTGTGCTGCTGGGATTATTCATCATTCAGCCTTCTACAAGAGATAAAGATTGCTTTGAGAACATCTTACCAAAGCAATGTCATGTCATTTCTACTCTTCTCATGTTCTTTTATTGATAACAGCAACTGCTTTGAAAATAACTACTCTTAAATGAATGAAATTTTACATAATTATATAACTTTTTAAAATTTAAAATGGGGGGAAATACTGCAGAATGACTCCTCATTATTTTAGACCCTCTGGTCCAAAAGCAATCGCCAGAGGACATGGTGTTGCACTTCTTTGGTTACAGTATCAGCAGGGACCATCCCAGCACTGGGACCACAAACCCTCAGACATTTCTCTCTGGACTGTGCAGACTCTTTGAAATGCTGAGATGTGGAAGTCAGCACATCTTTCTAATTCAAAGATCAAATTTAATGAATCAACCAGAATATTCACTAAGAAATCCTTTCTTCTCCATTCTCAAATAGCAAATGGAGGATTAGGGTGAACCTGTACTGAAAGCACTTGACTTTGTACACACACAGAAAAAGATGAAATGATGCATATCATTCCTGTTCTCTCTTAACCTGCCAGCTTCCACAAACTATTTTCGTTTTATTCTTCAAGCCCAAACCCCACAAAAAGACAAGTGAGCCTGCATTGCCCAATCTTGTTTCAAAGATACAGCACAAGCCAGGAAAGGATGCAGTAAAATAAGCTTAATTTCAGATTTAGCTTTAAAGTTCTAAACCTCCTGACAGCATTGCACAATCTGAAGTAATTTCCCAGTTGGAAAAAGACATCCTTAGTCAGATTCAGGCCAGGAACCCTACAGATTTGACAGCTGCACAGCCAACAGAAAGTGTACCTGTAAACAGTCTGAGGTGTTGAAATTGCCAAATCCTTCCAACAGTCCTATAGACTGGTCTGACTTCAGATAAGTGCCAGCTTGTTTCACATCTAAGTGGCTGGCAAGAAGGTGAGAATTTGGCAGTTTTGTTTCATCATGTGCTACTTTTTTGCCTCCTTTTGCAGTCTGGGTGAAGCTCCATAGCAAATAGAGATTAAGATGGCATCTTAAGTCTAATTGACTTGGAAAATTTTACTAATAGGACCAACCTAGGAGACACTCAGCATTTTGATATCAAAAAGGAAGAGCATAGTGTTCTTTCTTTTCTCAGCGTTTTTATCATATCTCTAACTTATTTAAATATGTTAAAACTTTTGTAACTTAGACTACTACTTAATATGAACCATTCCTGATTCACCCAAGTGATTTGTGATTACCCTGCCAGAGGATTCTCTGCAGCATGTGTTCTTCCAGTGGCACAGGCCTTGTGTAATGAGAAATCTTCCAAGGAAGAGGAATGGGTGAATTGACCACTCAGAGCTGTAGCCTGTAATTGGTTCTGATTTTCTCTTCAAGGTTTCGGTTTTGTTGTTGTTGTTTTGGTTTAGGTTTTTTTTAGGGGGAAAAAAATAATAAAAAAATCTGGCCTTAGACTTGTCTCCCTGAGAGCACATTTGTTAATCTAAAATACCATCAGATGACACAAACCCAAATCACAACAGGATGCATTTTCAGTCAGTCAGCAGCACAAGAACAACTCAGGGGTGGTACATACCAGTATATAACAGCCAGTAAATTATTGCAGAAAAACATCAATGAGCCTTAGGCAGGTGAATATCAACTACTTTGCAGAGCAAGCACTGTCCCATGCTGTGACATCCTCCATGGCACAGCGTGGTTCAACTCCATATACTGGGAAAGAGTTATGCTGCCTTGCACCAGCTGAGGACTGGGCAGTGCAGGCTGCCCAACAGCTGCTAGAAACAAAAGGAGAATTGACCACATTTCCAGAAGCTGAAGTGGAAAAACTCCTGTTGAAAACACAGATACTTATATGACCAAATTCAGACAAATTCAGTCTTTGAGAGAGAATTGCAAATAATGGTGATTTCTGAGTAGGAGTAATCACCTAGGAGATAGCCTCCTCATGGGTTGGAAACCAGCAGTGGCAATGGCAGCAGTAGCAAGAATTTCAGTCCTTGCTGTTTGCAAGAACTAGAGGATCCATCCTTCTTTTTGCTGGCCATTTACATCCCACTGAGTGTTAGCTTCTGTCTGTCAGTCTGCAAAACTCTAGGTAGAGTGCTAGTTGTATTATTTCCCAGACATCACTGCAAGATGAGCTGCACAAATACAGATCCCAAGGAGAAATAATTGTAGCCGCACAGAAGAGACCATATTTCAGCATTATTTAAGGACTTTTAGTTGCAGATGGGTACTTGTGGGTTTCTTATTTTCACAGTCAATTTGATACCCAAATAGATTACTTTTCTGAGTAAACCTCTATATATCTTCCACAAGGGAGAGAAACAGACTCCTGAAATATCCTGAAATGATAAATGCAAGGATGTAGTACCTCCAGCTTAGTAACTGCTGTCCTCTCTGTGTAGATTTGAAGCTGTAATGAACAATTACAACAAGGGAAATGCATGCTAAGAAATGTTGGGAAAGAGAATCTGTGGGATTCTCAGGACAGTTTGGCATTGCCTGGACACAGTTTCAATGAACTGAGAAGCAGATGAAGCAGTGTCAGAGGGTACTGCATATTTCTGATGGGAATTATAAATTCCGTGTGTTGAAAAGGGTAAGCAAGATCGAGAAACAGCAGTCTGCAGCCAGCAGAGATGAGAAAGGAAATTGTAATTGCTTGGTATTCCAGACATTTAAACAAATGAGAATAATATTTCTAAGCAATAGAGAGATAGAAGAATGAAAAGCTTGGGGAAATGGCATACTGTGATTTAAAAATAGCCTGGCGCAAGCCACGACAGCCATGCTGAGCATGGGGGGAGCTGTGCAGCTGCAGGATCACTTCTGCCTTACATGACTTGGGGCATGCGCCAGGGCTCCAAGTTCTTCCTCCATCCCAAATCTGGGACATTTAACGGAGCGTTGCCGATGAGGACAGAGGGCCAAGTTATGTAATTAGAGAAGACTCAAGACACATGTAACTTCAGGCTCTCTGGGATGGAAGGGGAAGATGGTGCAATTTCAAAGGAATCACTAGTGTGGAAAGAATATGTGGAAATTCCTAGTTCACAACTGGAGCTTTGTAAAACTTGGCCCTTATTCTTTTCAGAGATTTGCTGTTTTCTCTTTTATGTCAGCTCATGCAGGCTTGCACCCTCTGGCTTTTCTTTTGTGTTCTAGGAATTGAATAAACCCTGGAAGTGGTGAGAATCATCTGGTCTCACAACCTAGCCATGCAAAATCCCCTGGCTGGAGTGGTTTTGATGTGAAATCATAAATCAGTCCAGATTCACACAAAGGGTTTCTGAGCTGCAACAAACTTTAGACAAATGTGAATTTGGTTTGCTAGCATTTTTATTTAAGTTTTGCTCTTAATTTCATCTCTTATATGTTTTTTTCATTAACAAACATCTGGAAATTGCATAAGTTGTATTAATCGATTATTATCTTCTCCCTCTCTTGATGTATAATTAATTTTTCCTTTTGCTTCCTCCTTTTCTGTTCCACACACAAATGCACTTGAAAAAAGCCTCACGTAAGATTGTTGTTAGAAAGACTACAGTAGCTTTAGGACTCAGAAAAGAATGTACTCACAGGTCACACCAAGTAAAGAGCTGGAGTACCCCTCTCTGTGAGGTCTAATTTTGGCATGTTTGAACTATCCACTGATCTTATCATGAAAAGAAAAAATACTTATATTACAGTTTATTTAGAAAAAAAACTTACCTTACAGTATTCCTCGTGATGAAGATTACGAGGAATAAATATATTCCTTTAGGCAAACCATTGACCAGTCATTAATTTTACCTTGCCACATTAATTGTAATTGCCAAAATTCCATCAAACTCAAAGCTCTGATGCTTATATTGCACATTCAAAGAGCCAAGAGGAATAAAGTTGTAGATCTAATCTAGTCATACTTTGAAAAAGCTTTTAACAGAAACCTTCACAGAACACTAGAGATGCTTAGAGAATTTGAGGTCTGTGAGCAAACACAGTATCAGCAATCCTGTTCCAGTGGATTTAGAAGTGATGTGGTAATTAACTGTGTGGGGAAAGAGTGCAGGGGGGTGAAAATGGGTGGGGAAAAGACAGACACTAAGCTGCCAGTGGCTCAGTGCTGGGCCCAAGCTTTCTGTTGCCTTTCCAAATGCTGAGTCATATAAACAAAACCTTTTTGCTGACTTTCTGTGTATTTTTAAGCACCTACTATAGATTTTATAAAAATAAATAACACAGAAAAAATTACAGCTGTGAAAACATATTTTTAAGGCAAAATTTCATTATACCAAGGCCGCTTCAGATAATCCAGTGTGTTTTATAGCCATCATGTTTCTATTTGTGTGATACATAAGGCTGAGGTATGAAGATGAAGAAGAGTAGATTCCTGTGCAGAGCAGCTCAGAGCCAAAGTCCTACAAATCTCCCTTCTAAGAAGCCCTTTCCACATCTGTATCTGTAATTGCTATAGGTTCTGTAATTTTTAATGAGTCTTTTTCACTATGTTTGAGCAGTTTTCTTCCTCTCTTTTCCTATTTGAAAAAACAGGAGCAGGAATGTGTCTGCCAGAGTAGGATACTTTAACAGAAAAACCAAACTATCCTTTGAAGCTTTGTGGCTTAGCACAGATTTTTCACTTTATACGGAGATGCTATTTTTATATTATTGGTCAGGCTTATATTCCTGGTTGTTGGGCAGGGCAGTTCAAATTCCCTTTGATTCTGTATTATTTGATCTTTAACTACCAGTTTTGAAAGATTGTTTGGTCCTGTAATTTTTTCTCCATCTTTTTTGCATTCATTATTATTTCTTAGCCATCGTACATTACACTGTGAGGCACAATCTTCCTCCCTGTGTCCCCCTATACTTCAACAATGCAAGGACAATAATCATGATATCTTTCTTCTTGCAGTAAACTATGTCAGAGGTGTTTTTCTAACCTTTCTAAGTCTGACTTGGTGAAAGAGTAAAGAAAAAAGCTGTTTGGGGTCAGTCAAGCCCTACAGCTTATATACAGCTATATCTGTGTGCAGCAATGGGATGAAATCAGGAAGAAACAGCTTGGAAATGCTGGCACAGAGAAACCCTTCTCTGTCTAATTCATAGTGCTTCCCCAGCAGCTTTTAGTTCACATTTGCTGTGGTTTGTCCTAAGTCCTCCATGCTTTCTTCTTGCCTGCTAAAAAAAGTAAGCCACTGGTGGCCAGAGCTGTCCTACACTGAAGTGTAACTACAACAGAAGCTTTTGGGAGCCTGTTGGCCACTGTTGTTTTGTGGGATTTTTTTAGTGGGGATGGAAGGAAAGATTGCACAAAGTTTGGGAGTTAAACTGGGTTCTTTGTGTTGCTAAAGCATTTTGAACCTTCTCATTTACTTATTCACTGGAGGAAGACACAAGACTATACCTACAATAAAGGCATTTCTAATACATCAGACTGCCCAGGGAGAGCCCTTCACTTTTCTCTTTGTAATTCAAAACAACATTTGCATCCTTGCTGGAAGTGGAGCCCTCCTCCACTTTCCCTCACTCTGGGGAAAGGAAGTGCTGAAGGATGAAATAGTTAAGCATACATGAACCCAAGCATCTCCTGTGCAGGGAATTTCACAGGAGAAAGGCATCTGTTGTGCTGAAATAGCTGCTCTTCAGAGCCGTTATTTAAAGCTGCAGCCTGTCTGTCATTTGTTTGAGATCTTGTTTTAACTCTGAAAGAGCTAACACTATCCTATAACCCAGATAACAAAGATCTATGTGAGGCTTACCATGTATTAAGTGCTATGCGAAGCTGTTTGCAAAATTCTTCATATGCATATTGACTTTATTGGAGTCACAAAATTCTTTTACAGCAGGTTTGATTTGTTCCTGTTGTTTGCTGGTGAGTTGGTCCTCACGAATGCCTTAATACAGGAGGGGAAACAAATACACTTTTATTTTTATCTTGGACTCAGACCTCAAGCTCAGTAAAATTAATATTAGCTCATAATGGTAATATTGCTTTATTGCCCCAAATATACCTGGATCAGGGGCATCAAAGAAAACATAATATCAAAGAAAAACATCACTTGCCCATAGGTATGAAAGCAAGAAGCTCTTTGAGCATGTCCTACCTGTGTTTACATGTCCAGTCTACCACCAGCAGTGCATTGGTCAAGCATTTCCCACTGACTGGGACAATGCAAAGAGCATTTATGTCTCTTGCTCAAAAATTCACCAACATTTTCTCTATCAGTGTTGATGGAATTTAGGTTAAGATTAATGCAATTTATCATGAATAGGAAAATCTATTCCCTCCGCCCTGTCAGACAGGGTATAAAGGGTTGCCACTCCTTCGCAGTGCTGAGAGTTATCTATTTATATCCTCCTGTGCCCTGCATTATCAGATTTGACTGGCCCTATTAGTCATCTCTGTAGCAGAGATATTATAGTTTCAATTAAATGATGCATGTCTTTAAGCTCAGATGTAACATTTGGTTCAATGACTGATGCAATTTACCACTCAGTTTCTCAGAATGGTTTAATAACGAGCTGCATGAAGAAGCAATCCACTTTTGTTGGGGCTCATTTGTACTGATCTAATTATGTCAATAGTCCTCTTTGCAGTCTCAGAAGAAAATCATGTAAAGGAATTCACGCTTCTTGTTTTCAACTTCTGATAATTTAAAATGTGCTAGTCAACCTTCCTTTTTCTTTCTGAAAAAATCACATTTGGCATCCTAATACGATGGTTCAAACCATGCATTTACTTTTGACTGCATTGCCATTTCACTATCATATCTAGCCTCCTTTATGGTTTGATTTTGGGGTGTTTTTTCAGTTTAAATAACCAAGATCCAACTGACATATCTTTTAAACATGAAAGTAATTAAAAAAAATAATAAATATAGTCAGTGAAGTCCCATGGATAGGTACTTGGATGAGAGTCAAGAAATCTCGACTTGGTTTATCATCTTCTACTGACCATTGGGGAAGCTTTTAACAACCACCATATCTCTTTGTGCTTGTTTCTTATTCCACTCTGAAGAGAAACTGAGGTACAGTTGTGGTTTGTTTCCTTTTTCCTACACTAAGTGTGAGGGAAGACAAACCTTTCTTTGTGGTTTTATAATGGAAATGAGCAAAATGTGGTAGTCCAGTGTCAAAATACTCACTTTTCTCTATTGGGAAAAACAGTGGAGAGCCAATTATGTTACACATGTCACTGTACATGTGTGATTAACGGGACCAACATAAGCTTTCCTGGAAAAACATTTTTCACATCAGTAACTCACAAGTCTCTCAATTTTTATTCAGACGCTCAGTCACAAACTTCCTTGCAATAAATTCCATCTAGTCTTACTTGGCCTGAGTCTCACCAGAAAAGCTATAGCATGAACAGTGAGCTGAGAAACAGACAGGCAGGTGAGCCCAGAGGAGCTTGGACCCCAGGGCTGCCTGCCTTGCAGCTCACAAAATAAGGGTGCTCCTCACCAGCAGCACTGCAGAGAAGTGCACCTGAGAGCAACTCTACTGATAAACGTGGGGACTTACGTTACCTCCTCATCCTTCCTTCCCAGAGTTAAGCACTGCCTCTCTGCTTTGGCTCAGTCCTTTGCTCAGAACCAAAGGGAGCATTTTTACAATAATCAATTAATAGCAGCCACAAAAAGTCCTTAGAAACCAGTGTCTGCCACCTGTCATGGCTGGCCCTTTTCAGGAGTGCATGTGGGCTGGACTGGAGTTAGGGGAACCTCCTGAGCTTCACACAGGTTTGTGCCCTGCAGCTCTCCCCTCCAAATATGATGCTCTGCCACAGGCAGCATGAGGTTGAGGCCTTCCCACCCTCACACCCTCTTTCTGAGGCCGCAGGTTGTGGGCTGACCTCTAGGTCACTGCTCTTTCAAGTTTTGGGAAGCCTCACTACACTGAGCAAGCCCCTCTTGCCCAAATCCCAGCTGGTGACCTGTAAGTGAAAGGTGCTGCAGGGAGGAGGTGCAGGATCTGTCTACTGTCACTCTGGGAATGGGATCTCCTCCAACCAGATTAATCTCCACAGTCTGGGAAAACATGGTTTCAGTTTTCTCTTTTGTAACAGCAATCCGTGTTGTCAATTTAGATTATAGACCTGAATGGTCAGATTATGCTGTCAAAGGCTTACTTCTGAGAGGCTCTGTTGAATGAGCCAGGTGTCATACCTCCTCTTGTTCTTTCCATAGCTCTTCTAACTGATACTTTACATCCTGCTAAGATTGAAGATGCTCTGACCCAGACTTGAGCAGCAGACAGAAGGACTAACATGCCTCCCAGAGTGAAGGATTGCTGCTGACTGGAGCTGAGGTTTTCACACCAAAAGCAAATTTACACAGATATATCTCTGAACCACATGCTGGGCTTGGGACCAAGCAATAGAACCCCTGAGTTTTTTCTCTTTTTGGTCACTGAATTTAGATACATTGAACTTCAGGAAAATTGGAGTTTGGATTTTAAACGCCTTGGGATCTGAAGCATCCTGGACTACTGGGAAATGGTGTTATGAGCTGCAGAACCTGGGCTTGTGGTTTCCAATGTGCCCACCTCCAGCCTTTTATGTTGAAGTCTAATTAATTCAGCTGCAGACAATATCTACTCTGTCCTACACAATTTCATAGAGCATTGCACTGTTCTTGGGCTCATTTGAGCCTACAGTAGTAATATTTTACCTGCTGGAATGGGTTTTTGATCCAGGTAGTTTAAAGGCATGTTGTGGCAATGAGTAGATGGGGTGTATTTAGATGTAATGAAAATATTACCATTCTTGATCTGAGCAGCTGAAGCAAGAGGAACCAGAGAGAGAGAGAAGACCACCAAATGGGGCAAGGAGGGGGGCAGATGAGGGGGAAGAAGGAGTGTTTCCTTGAGGAAGGTCTGATGACAGTTCCAAGGTCTAACTGATGATGAAGGTCTAATTACAATTCCAAGAGAGAAACACTTTTGGAAAGACAATGGATGAAAGGGCATGGACCCCTAAGAAGGAGGATTCTATATAGCTGCCACATTGCTTAGTAAATAATCATGACAGAAAGGTTACCTAGAGGATTGGGCAATGGCTGCTGCCCAGCGCTTCCTTTGCTAAGTGCTAGGCAGCATGTAACTGCGCTTGTTGAGTTGGAATGTTCTAGGACCCTCTGAACAAAAGTAGACATTTCTCCTTGCCAGGCAACACAGCCAAAAGATTTCAGATTCCCAGGTGTCCCATTTTTATATTTTCCAAAATAAGTTGTCAGGTTATTACACTCAAAGGCTTTATTATAACCTGTGGTATTTAGTGGAGAGTATGTCAGATTCACTATGGATAAACTGTTTCAGAGGTCTACTGTCCACTATACAATTTTAAACCTTTTATCTTTCATCTCACAGCTGGAAAATATTTCCAGTGAAGGCTGAGAGCCAAGGGCTTAAGTGAAAGGAGGGCACAGCTGGTTCCACTGCAAAACATGTGAAGCAGAGTGATATACTAAAAAAAGAAAAAAGCAAAACCAGTGGGATAAACACTAATTATTGCTTATAAAATTATTTTAATTTCTAAGTGCTTTGTAGAGGAGTATCAATATGAAATGCCTTGGCTGAAAGAGAGACACAGGATATGCATTGGCATCTGAGACACCTCTCATCAAATGCTGACCATGACAAGCCCCACTTCAGCTTGCTGTGTGCAGTTACCCACTTGAAAGTGCCACAGCTCCATGAACAGGGTATGCAGGCAGGGCACATGGTTGTACATCTGCTTCACAGGGAGGTTTGTGTACCTTGGACTTGGGATTCTCAGCACTGCTGCACCTCTTGTGTAACAGCTGCTTCAGTCTCCCCCATATGTTTGGTTGCTAATTGCAAACATGAAGGACTGACATTCTGATGCCTGCTTTTTCAACATCAAGTTCACACTTTGAGCCAGTTTGCTTCCAAGCTGAATTGTCTTCTTTTCATTGGTGCTTCCATGTGAGTAGTTTAGACTATTCCACCTAGCAGCTTTCATAAATTTAGATGCTATGGACATCCATGGTGGGCTTTTTAAGCCATCTTTTAGAATTATTAAGTCCACACTCATTTTGGAGTGAGCAAGAAATAGAGAATATACAATGTGCTGGACACTTAGCTGTCTTTGCCAAGAAGAATGCTAGACCTTGTGTCTACTGAAGGCTGAGACCATACATATTTACAATAGACTAATAAAGTGTTATCCTGTCAAAGAGCAGATTTTCCTCCAGGTAACTTGTTCTTTTGCCCTGCTCTACTCATCCAGCATAGAGCATTGTCACTTTGCCCATAGAAGGTATTGATATTAGCTCTGACTGTTGCTTTCTTTATGAGGATTATTTGGCTCTAAAAGGATGCAGTTGTTTTCCCACTTCTGTTTCCCTGCCCATATTAGCAATAAGTGCAGAATAAGCCGACTATGGCAGAGCATTGCCTCTGCAGCCCACAGCCTAGCAAGAAAAACATTTCTCTTTGTGGCAGCTGGGGAAGAGACCCTCAGACAAGAAGTTTTTGTTCTTGATTCTCCCAACTCTCCCGCCTTTCTAAAGCTAGGTCACATCTAGTCTCTGACCTGTTTGTCACTCCCCCTACCCCACCAAGCTGTTGTGAACATCTCCTGTCCTAGTCAGTTAAGGGTCTCTAATTAGTGACATAATAGTTAGGATACGAATGAACCAAACCTGCACCATAATGAAGGATAAACATTGTTAGTGAGTCACTCTGCAGGAGGGATCCAGCGCTGCTGGAGTGGTTTTTCCCCAGCAAGTTGCAGCTGGTTATAACTGGGGTGTATCTTATATATGTTCTGCCTCAAGGGCAAAATTGCTTCAAACAGGACTTTGCTGCATGGCTGGAGAAAACAATCATTTGTTTGCAGTTTTCCTTTCAAAGGGATGAGTCTAAAAAATCCTTTTCTGACTGAAGCGAAGTAGTACCTTCAAGGCAGATCTCTTTCTTGCAGTGGCAGTTTTCAAAGGAATTGCTGGATTTGTGCATTGTGGGGGTTTAGTGTTTGCAATTTTATATATATGACTAGGAGAGTTCAAAAAGCAAAACAGGCTTACCTTAAAATTACAAAAGATAATTTATTTACACACATTAAGAAAATAAGAAAAGAAAAAAAACTAAGTAAACAACAAATGAAACTTTCAGACCATCCTTCTCTCACCCCCACAAGTATTCACTCTCCTACATACAACATGAAAAATGACAAAACCTGTAACTTCAGTCAGTTTTACCATACAAAAATAATCTTCAATCAGTTCTTTAGGAAAGGAGTCTTTTTGAGTCCCATGGTGACATGGTCACACGAGGAACAGTCCTCGGGTGGCTTTTTTATTGCCACACATCTCCAGTGGCCTGAAAAGAGCCTCTGCAAAT
>VYXD01014879.1:435752-467913 GCA_013397195.1 Hylia prasina | reverse complement strand
AGGGTGGC
The DNA here is from genome assembly GCA_013397195.1 of Hylia prasina. Taxonomy (NCBI): domain Eukaryota; kingdom Metazoa; phylum Chordata; class Aves; order Passeriformes; family Sylviidae; genus Hylia; species Hylia prasina. The sequence continues at coordinate 467,905 of VYXD01014879.1, read as the reverse complement.
TGCTCCGCCTTCTCAGCTTTTATAGGGTATTAACAAAAGTTGCATCCTGTTTTCCCAGTGGTTAAATTACCTTCCAACAGCCAAGAACTGGCCTCTGAGAGGTGTTCAACTTTTCTAAAGGAAATTTACGTTCTGACAGGGTAATACCCCACACCCTCCTTCAACCAAAAACCAAACCTTGTCAACCCATAATATCCATGCAGAGCACTCCCTGAAGAGGCTGTGTCTGTGCCCCAGGCTGCAGGCAGCTGTGCACCCACAGAGCGAGCAGGGAGTGGTGACAGGCACTCCCATGTTACCCACCAGAGCCCATTTTGTCATTCCTAGTGGAAGGCACAATGTATATTAACACCTCTCTGATTGCTGGATAAAGCTTTTTTAGGGTGAAGCTCAAACCAGTAACACTGTACACAATTGACTTGGGTTAGTGGTTTACCTCAAAAACTGGAGGAAATCGCTTAGCTCTTTAACCAGAAGATTACCACAGCCATAGTGGTTTTGCAGCAGCATGAGTTTGGTGGATATTATTTAGAGATGGAGAAACGGGAAAGTCCTGTGGCCGAACTCAGGGATTTTCCATCATGGCCTTGAGTGGGCAGCAATTGTTGCCGGGTTGTGAGGATGCCAAAATCCACAACAAGGGCATCCCAGCAGCAACTGCAAGGAAACCAGTATCTTACCTACCTACAGTTTTTTTCAGCAGATTTATTTATAGCCTGAAGCTGTCTGTCATGCAAACTTCCTGCCATCCAAGATGCAATTTGGATGAGATCAGTCAGGTTTGGTGCTCTGGGGATTCCATTGGACACGCTCACAAAGGGTGGAGAGGCTGCATGACAGTGAGATACAGCAGGTAGAAAGCAAAACACTGCCCTGTTTCCCACCTTGGGAGCCTCACCTGAGCAATAAGCAGGTGCCGACCAGTCCTGACAGACCACCAGCACACTGCAGATTTTGAGTGTGTGAGAGCCTGCAGGTCAGGGAGAAACAGGACCCACAACAGATGTCCTTGTCTCGGTGAGTCTAATCACCCCAGCCTTCTCCTCTAGTTAGCAGAGAGAAAGCTTTCTCTGTAAAGAGATGCAAAGCAGCTAAGTGAGATGCTCACTCTGAACCTTCCTGTAAAGGGTGCCTTTTTTCTTCGTTAAACTCGAGGAAACTAATCTCATAGGGCTTTCTGGCTCCCATTTTACATCCCTAGTATTACCTGAGTTTCAGGTTGTACATGCTTCATGTTTCCTTTTGCATGTTCTCCAGGAGCAGGCTGGAATTTCTTGGCATTTGAAAGATTTTACTGTGTTTTCTCTTAGTAAAAAAAGTTGAGAATTGCCTAAATCAAAGGGCATTCCAGACACGAAGGAAATAAACTTCCAGATAAAGCTGTGAGGAGACATGGACTGTGTTCCACATTGGCATGGAAACCCAACAATTACAGGGTTTGCAAATAATTTGGAAGTAGTAGTGTTTTAGAGAGGCTGTGACAAAGTGGCCTGTCCCTTTATGAGTCCATACAACTTTCACACATGTGGCTGGCCCTGGGAATGGGATCTCTACACAGAGAGTGGAGCGAAGGGACTCATGCAATTGGTAACACAGAGTAAGACACACTAGTGAGCCTATAAACTCCTTAGGTATCTCTCCATCTTCAGGCCATACATTAAAGTCTGGTCAGGCCTAGTTACACATTGCAAGGATATGGCTGAATCATCCCTAGAAACCTGCAAGGGCAAACCTGAAGGAGGAAGTAAACCATTACAACAGCCCTGACTTGACGCTGTTCAAGATCACAATGACACAGACTCCGACTCAGAAGGCTGACAATGACTCCTTTATTTTTAGTTATTTCTTCCCTTTTATGCTATTCTACAAAGAACAACCCAGTGGGTGGAAAAAAGATAAACTTCTTCACCTATATTGGTCAAGTTAGAGGGACATAAGAAGAAGTCCCTCCTAAGGAAAGGAATGTAAACATAGGTTACAGTTAGGAAAACATGTCTCTTGTTGACAGAGGAGTCTCTGGGAAAGAGTTTCAGAGAAACCAAAACATCACAGGCATGAACCGGGGCTACACTGACTCACACAAGAGAAAGGATCTCCAGATACCTGCTGCATGCAGAAGCAAGGTCCACCTCCTGTGTTAGAGAACAGCGCCCCTGAAGGAGACTCTTGGGTCTGGCAGAGTAAGAAAAGACAACAGCTGCCACATGGGGAAAGCAGCAATACCTCACTCAGGAATCCTCCGTGATCTAGAAAGGAGGACACTGTAAGCCCACAGAGTATGCTTACAGTTCAGTTCAGCAGGGATAGAGAAAGCATATGCCATGGCTGTACATGGCATAAACACTGCTGAGATTTTGTCTGTCTGTCACTGAAAATCTCTGTAGAGCAAAGAAAAACTGAGACAGTTAGTCAAAAGAAAATTACCTCCAAAAGGTAGGCAGGACACATAAGGTGTGTTCCCCACAGTACCAGCTCCTGTCACAGTCGTTCTCATCCAAACTAAAAGTGTTCTAGCATTTTACAGGAGGAAAAAATGGAATTTCCAGGGAAGTGAGAAGATTCTTTGAGACTCTGGAACAAGCATTAGCTGACTCCACCATATGTGGGGAAAAGGATCCTATCTTGTCCACCTCTGCTGTATCCTCTACCCCACTCTAAAAATAGCCTTCCATCACTGAAAGAGCTCCACTTCTGGTCTCAATCCATCTGGTTTTCCAGCCTTGAATTTGTGTAGTGCTGTCACCTGTGTCAGATGTACAGGCAGAGTGAAACAGCCATCTGTACTGACTGGCAGAGGGAATTAACTCCAACAGAAAATACTGTCTTGCAGTGACGCCTTGCTCTTCTCGGATTTCTATTTTGGTCTTGAGTTAAGCTGGGTAACTTTCCTGCTTATCCATCTTACCAAGCTTTGCAGGTACAAAAATATTTGCTCTGTCAGAGCAGAGAGCAGCCACTGTTTGCCACAGCCTCAATTCCTTGAAAATGTTTTCTTCTGTCTTCGTATTCTCATCTCCTACGGCTAAACTCTACCACAATAAGCCTTTGTAATGCAAACACCTTGGTATGACATGTTAGGATCAGTTCCACAGAGCCAATTTAGACAGCATGCTTGTAACTGTGTAATTGAACTGCACTGATGTGCATGTGCCAAGGAACATTAACGTTTTCTAAACTCTCAATAGTTTCACATTCATAGTATTTTTCCAGATGGATTGTTGTTGAAACTGTATCTTTAATGTCCTTAAGATACAGCACAGCAACCCATAAACTTATTGAGCTCCACAGAGCATTGGGTGGAAAAGCATTTGCTGTGCCAGATTTCTCCACTAAATATTTCTCCTGACAGTGGCATGTTGAAAAAAAATGTAACTGTGAGATCTGATAGCTACAGTGCTTTCAGAAAGAAAGAATAGTGTCGTGAGCAAAGGTTAACCTACAGTGATTGATTTACTTAAGTTTTAAGCAGTCATGCTGAACCTCTGGATAAATATTTATTTAACATTGAAAATGTGTTGTTCATTTTCATGACACAACAAAGTCTCTGTACTTGCTGGGACATAGTGAGGTTACCTAAGTTCTCTGTCTTCAAAAACAGAGACCTAGTACTAGGGAAGAATATGAAAAACTACTTTGCCATTTAGTTGGATAACACTTCAGGTTAGTCTCCCATTTATGGGCTTGTTTGAGAGGCTGAGGAAAGGGACTGTCCCAACCAAGATGACTGATACAAAAAAGTATTCACCAGCAAAGTGTAGTACTTTATAGGCCTGGTCTAACACCATTAATCCCTTTTTAGTCGAATGTCAATGTAATTAATCAAAGTGTTAATTTTGGAGGGGGGAGGTTTGAGTTTTATCCATCTCCCTCCTAGCTTTACCTGTCTGATGCAGTCGGACACGAAATGATCACACAGAGACCTGGAATCTTTTGAGATGCAGCGCTGAGCCGAAAAAGAGACCTTTGTTTATTAATTTCTAAATATATACTTTTATCAAGGTGACAATGGATTGGAAGGTGAAATTCCCACCTCTCAACCACATTGGTCAATTAGACTATCAATCACATTCTCCTCCCATTTGAAGGAATGCAAACACTGGCCATATTTACAAAAAACAATTCTTTGTTTATGTTAAAAGGCATGGGAAAGTGAGAAACTCTGACTCCAATATGAAGCATCAGAAGGCTAAGAAAATTCTGGGTGACACCTGCCCAATCTCCAGACTGGGTAACTGAGATGTTCCTCTTGATGCTATCAACAGGAGAAGGTGCTCAGCACCTGCACACACCAAGGATGCAGCAGAAACAGCCTGTCAGAAAGATCAGAGGCTGTGAATGCACCAGGGAGCCTTGAGCAGCCCCTCAGCATTGACTTGCTGTGGAATGGGAAGTTCTGTGGCACTGGAAAACAGACAGTGAATTTAATGCCGCTACAGTCGAATGCTTCTGATATCTCCATGGCTTTTTGGTGCTGTTTGTTTCTTGTTTGTTTCAAGATGAAGCAAAGTCCTGTCAAGGTAGAATGACATACAGCTGTCAGGGGACAGGCACTGTTAGTGGTGCTGACACCTGTCAGGATGAATACTAAACCATCTACCAGCCCAGAAGAATTTAAGGAACATGACCTAGAGAACTAAAAGACCATTTTCCAGGATAAGTGGGGCCAGACTCCCTCATGAAGTCAAGCACACCAGATATAATCTAGCCATGGGCACATGCTATGGTGCAGAGTATAAAGTATTCTTTTGACTTCACACTTTCATCATCTCTTTCAGGATGGCTGGAAACTGTCTCTGAAAAAAACATCATGCTTGAGAAATTAGAAATCTTACTCTCCTCTGGCTGCTAGCAAGTTGCAAGATTATTGGTAGTGCTGAAGCAAGAGTTCTCTTCCACAGCAATGTGTTCTCCTGTTGTCCATATTCTTCAGTTTAAGATCAATTTGGAAGGAAGAAAGGATAGGTGTCAGGGCCGGATCCTGATTCTTGTCCAGCAGGACAATTCCTGCTGGAGAATTATGGAGCAAGAAGGCTGCACACAAGGCCCCAGGGTTGGCTTGTGGATCCAAATGCTCCTCCCTCAAATGTTTTTGTCTTTGCTTATGGGGACCAACTCAAGAAGCTACAGTTGTTGCCTCTTTAGAAAAGTTCAGCCTCCTACAGCACTGATTTTAAATCCAGGGTCAGTGGGTAGGCTATTTTCAAAATGTGCATGAAAAACAATGAAGAAAAATCTTTCAACTTGATAGTACCTTAGGAGGTCTGCACTTTCCTTGGAAGTTGTCTTGAGTTCTCCACATCAATAAAAAATGCTGAAAAAATCACAGTTCTTGAGGGATTTTCTGTAACATCCCAATTACAGGTGTTCTTGTTTCTGTTCTTCTATAGAGTTCTTTTCTGAGGGAAAAAAAAAGGAAAAAATAACCTAAATTAAGATATCTGCAAAAAAAAAAAAACCACAGTAAATCCTTTTTAACTTTATATAAGACCCATATTTCCATTTAGGCCATTTTACGTTCATTAGAGTCTACATGGGTTTTGCTTGATGAACAAGAGAAGAGCATAGATAATCTCTCCAGGCCTTATTCTGAAGTTCTTATTTGGGCAAAACTCCAGTGACATCAATGAGTAATTTCACCATGTAAGGATTTCAGTAGTGGGCCCTAAATTAAATACAACTTTGCCCAAGATCTTACTCTACGAAATTATAGTAATTGCAGACCCTGGATCTTCTGACTACAACTAAGGTGCAGAACACTGCCAGTTTAAAAGCATAATCATATGAAATCTCATCAGACCTGCATGCTATATACTTGTCTTAGTTTGGTACCAAACTGGCTGCCAAAATGGTTGTGGTTTTGGCCACGTGTCATCTTTAGTATGAATGTGACAATTATGGTAAATTTTGGACTAGATCACCATTAATTATGAATATCTCATACTCATATAACAAAAGCTATGAGTACTTTATTTTTTAATTTAATCAATGCTATAGGTAATCTGGAGTGGTCTGGACCATTTTTTCTTTCTAAGTGTGCAGCTTGTGGGCTTGGAGTTTCAAGAGGAAAGGCAGAAGATGAATTGCTCTTGATGTCAGAGAACTGCATTCTCCAAACTGCAACATGATTTTACAGAAAATCTGTCCAAATTAGGACAGGGACATTGAATCCTGTGAGGAAGGAGAGGGATTGGGTAGAAACAAGCCTGCCTTTTATGAGTGTGTGATCTCTCTAGTGGAGGGAACATTGTCAGCGATTCATAAGCTGTTCTTCAGGTCAAAAGCAGTACAGAAGAAGAACATGTTTCAGTGGTCAGACAGATCATCAGTGTTTCCATAATCCAAGTTGTACAGAGGAATCTGGCTGAAAGGTCAGGTCTAGAGAGATTGTTTTTGTTTCTGTTCTGATTTTTAATAGATACTCATTTTCACAAACTTACTTAATCTTTCTACCATATCCCCATCCTTGGTCCAAAGTTCCAGAGGAAAAAAACCAGTTTTTTTAAATGTGCAAAACTCACATTAGGATGGAAGAGGAAAACAAACTGCAAAGCCCAGGTGCCCTACATTTAAAGCAAATTTTGCTGGGCACAAACCTTAATGATTAGATGGATCCTGCAGAAACTACTTTTTTAGCAGTCTGGTCTCACTGGCACATAGGTCCAAAACTGTGCCATCTGAGATATCTTCTGTATGAAAATTTAAATGTGACTGATTTTTTTCTTGGGAGTGTGAATTATTAAATAAAACCCTATCACCCAAAATTCTGGAAATCTGTAGCGAGGCAGGAAGCAAAAACCTTGTAAATCAAACAGGAAAATACATTCCTTCTAAATCCCAGCTAAACTCCAGTGTTTACTGGGCTAGAGTCTTGGAAACATTCCTTTAGAGAAGATAAATATCCGGGGTTTGTGACTTGTCCTCATCTATGTTGTAACACGTTGAGAGCATTGTAAGGTAATAAGCAGAGGTATGCTAATACAATAGTTAAATAATGCCTGACATTCCCAAGGACTCTTGCATGGGAATCTTTCTTCCACTGAAAGTGCAGGTTGGGCTGATGGACGAGAGCACTGCTGTCATAGTCCGTGGCTCTTCCACAGCCCTATTCACTACCAAGCTACAGAGAATATTTCATATTCATTCATTTCATTTCATTTCACTTCATTTCATTTCATTTCATTTCATTTCATTTCATTTCATTGCAGCCAAAGCTGGGCCAATCTTGAGATAAGATGACATTTAGGTCAGTATCATCGAGGATGTGAGCTTCAATCAAAATCAGGGAGGGAGGCCTTGATCTGAAATCCTATTCGGCTGCTGAGAGGGTCTCCTGAAAAGCATTTTAATCAGTGCAAAGGCTCACACTGACTTCTGTGGGAGCTAGGTCAGACATCAGCTCAGTGAGACTGCCTGCCACAGTCAAATCATGGGATAATACAACTGAGCTTTTGTTGGCAGCATTCAAGGTGCCAGATTGTGTTCTCTCCCGTATTGGTGTCTATCCAAAATAACTCGGTTCATGTCACTACAGCAATTCTCTACTTGTTTCCATGTAATTAAGAGAAGGATCTTTCCCACTAGGTTGGTGAAATCACTCAGCATTAGGGGTAGGGATAATCTGTTCATGTTCGTCACTGTCAGCATGAAGATTTAGGATCCTCTGCAGGACTGAACTTTTTCTGTGGGTTTCCATGTTGAAGTCGTAAAAACATAATGGTTGCTAATAAGGACTTTTCAAAAATTAACCTCACCTGGCTCTGCATTTCTACCCAGTTTGCAAATGCCAAATTTTCACAGCCCGTCTCAATAAGTGACTATGTGGGTCCTGACATCTCCTGGGAGCTGTACTGCAGCAAAGACTTGAGCCTGTGCCCAACTCTGACTGGTGTAGTAAGTACTGGAGACAAGGCAGAAGAGATCTGTCCTTCCCATGTCTCCCATTACAGGTTTTATTCCTGTGATATCATGTAGTGGATGTTGTAAGCTAGAAGAAAAGATTTACAAGCTTTAAAATCAGAAACTTCTGAGCAAATCCAGAAACACAAGCAGAGCTAATAGTATCATAGCTAATGAAACCACTGTGACATACATCCCTGAGGAAATTTTTCCCTGTGACACTGTTCCCTGAGAAAAGATCTCAGAGGAATAGAGAAGAGAAGAGAGCTGGAAATGTCAGAGGAAAATTTGGAGAAGTAAGAAAAAGGCAAAAATCCTTTAGAAATTTATGTCAGATTTTTCAAATACTACTACACATGCTATATACTACTACACATGCTATGAGTTTAGCATCATTTCAGCTATGGATGACAAAAGTGCTCAGCATTTTTGGCAGCACAGACTTTCAAAGTAATGACTCTTTAGAAGAAGTCAATCACCCAAGAGAAGTTGCATGGTGTTGTGGTTTAACTCCAGGCAGAAACCAGGCATCACAAAGCCACCTGCTTAAAAACACAGCCCCACAACAGCCACTGTGAAAAAAATCAGCTCAATCCCCACTGAAACCAGCAAACATGGATGCAAATCTTCATTTGCAATACAAGAGAAACTTCTCTTATAATCTATAGACTAGATATTTTTGACAGTTAATTTTTGTCAGAAAGGAAAATATAGAATAAGCAAGGGCAGACAGTATGATCCAAAAGGGAAGCACAATTGTGGCTGCAGCAGTGGGAGAGATGCTCAAGAACAGCGCAATCACATCCTCCCTGACTATGACCCAACTCACCCAGACCTCATCTGAGCAGTCAGAGATAAGCAAAACAGGAGTCCCTGGGGTGTGAAGTGAACAGTGCTAATGCAGGGACAAGAGGCTTCATTCATGGTGATTCATGTTTCTCCATGCAGTAATGGACATAACAAGGTTGCTCTTGGATCTGATGTTTAACTTTGTAAATATCCCTTTCCTCCTGATTAGTATGAACATCTCAGTGCAGGGACGCTTCTAAACATCAACATACAGAGGATCCTGTGAACAAAATGCACAGGAAAGTTGTGTTCCTTAATTTTTCATGAGCACTGGGTAAGCATCAGCCGTAAATCGATGCCAGAAGCCGATGCTTTGTAAGACTCTCCTTTTTAGGAGAGTGGTTACACCAAGTGGTGTAATGCACCAAGTGGTTACATTTCACCCAAGTCACAAGACAGTAAATACTCTATTAAACACAAGTCCCAGCCAGTGTCTCAAGTTTTGAGGTGATGTTTTATCTTGCTGTTTGTTTTGCCTCAGGGCCAAATTCTTGTTCAAATCTCATTGCATTTCTTAAAATGTTCCTAGGACATCATATGTTGGTATAATCCTATGATTGCTTGGACCACTCCTTAAAACGTCAAAAATGGCTAATAATCCACAATTTAAACTAGAATTCTTTTTTGTGTGAAAAAAAAATGGGCACCAGCAGAAGAATAAACCTGCCATTAATTGTCTGAATTATTTTCCAACCCAAGATCTAAAGCATATCACTGGTTAAGCCTTGAAGTAGGTCTGTGATGTGCATAAGTGACTAATAAGTGCCTTCTAACTTTTCAGCATTAAACTACTTTGGTCCGAATTTTCAAATGTTCTGCCCAGCTGAAAAATATTCATGTTCATCTGGAGTTTCAAGGACTGGCAAAAAGCTTAGGGCTTTCACAGTAAGATGCAAAATAATGACCTCTTATTTGAACCCTCTTATACTTGATTGATATGACAGCATAGGCCAGTGGCAGAAGCAGGAGCTGAAGCTGGGTGAGCAGATTTCATAATCTTATGATGCGATACCTTTCTCACATAGTGCATCTTCTTTCTTACTGAGGTTTTAGGGTTATATCATAGCTTTGCTGATCAATTGGTTAGCAACGTTTTTATTTAAAAGAACATACTGTCATAGTCTACTCTTTAATCATCAAATCAGAGTGTTTAAACTTCTTTAGTATAATTGAGTAAAGAATCAAGCACACAATTTCCATTTGTCTTTGACTTCTTCCACGTACTCTGGCTCAGACATTAGAGCTTTTTTGGAATATCCTTAGGTTTCAGGCACACGGATGAGGTTGTCCTTGCTTTGTTGGTTTTAGTGTTATAATGACCCTTTAACTTGGAATTTATTTCACATTACAGTAGTAGAAGGATGCTTTAAAACCCCGTTGAGGAGAGGTGGTCTTTATTTAACTCTTTACAGATGTCACATTATTCATAATAGGTAAAGAATGTATCTCCTGACTTCACTCTGGGCTGTAGCAAATGGCTTTGACCCACATCCTCATAAATTACGATGAAGCAGAATCTTACACAACTACACTTTACAAATGTAATTAAAATCAGACCCCTGACATGTAACAACTCTATTTATCCTCTGTGATACCCTTTTGTGCCTCTCAATTACAGCCATGGACACAATGATCAAATTACACAGAAATTTTCAGTGAGGCTTTGGCTTATCTAGTTATTCATAGATAAGATGATTTGCTTTTCACACTTTAGTACAATTTCATTCATGTCTGTATTGTATACTGTGCTTATACTGCAGAAATGGCCGAACCACTACCCTCAGAAGCATTGTGCTGCCATGTAACTTTTTTTATTGCATCATTGAGGGCTTGACTCTACACCTCTGAATTTAGAAAACACGTTATTACCATAGCACTACCACAGAAAATGTTCACAGCTCATGTCCTGGGGGCTTCTTGCTTTCCTACATCAAAGAACCCATATAAAAGGCATGATTCTCTATCAGGTCTTCTGTCTAGTTTCTGGAATAAGTATGATTCAGAACGATCTGCTTTGCAGGGAGATAAAACTAAAGCAGCAGAGCTTTCTCTCACATTTCTCTAGTGCCATGACACAACTTGCCTGGCATCTGCTGTCTACTCATTCCCTACCTGCCTCAAAGTAGCAGAAACCATTTGCAGGTTTCCCTGCAGCTGGGTTTTATGTGATCCTTTGTTCCATGCAGCCTGCTCTAGGCCAAGGTTATTATCAGTCCCTGCATCTGCAAGTGGTCCCAAGAGAGTGGCTGGTTTGACTTCCAGCTTCTGTGTACCCCATGTTCTGTGGTTTTGAGGAGTTTAGTGGAGAGGGATCAGCTCTGCTCTCCTCCACACACCCACTCAGTAGAGTATGATGGCGAACCAAACCAGTGCAAGAGTTTAGGAAGGACAGAAAAGTTGCTTTTCCCAGAGTTTCCTTATTCATCAGACAATACTGAAAAAACTACTGTTTGCTGTATAAGTCAGAGCATTTCCTAACAGATGAGACTAAATCCAGTCAATATCTGTTCTGTAAAGTGACGGGGCTTGTGTGCTGTGCTGCCAAAAGGATCAGTTTACCAAATCGATTGTCCTGGCAGTTCAGGAGAGAATTACCAATGCTTTCAATGATTAGTTTCTCTTCCTGTTTAGTGTCCAGTTACACTTTGAGCATAAAGTTTCCTCAGCAGCAATTCCACTACCTACATATATTCCAGTACTGCCCTTAATATCTGGCATGTGTTTTGCTGCAGGAGCTTGGTTCTGGTTTAAGTGGAAGACACCAAACGTTAGCTCGGATGAAAGCCCACTGAAGCCAGGGAGCAGACATAGGTTTTGAATTTGGCCTACAGTCTGTGATTCTAAGGAAGAGGGCCTCAAAAAAAAATGTTGATAGATGTGCTTGCTAAATGGTATTTTTACCTCAAAGCATACTTGAATCTTAGAAGAATGCAACTATTTCATCTTTCTTGGATGATGTGCCAGTGGTACGGCCTGCAGCTAATACGGATCATATCTTTCTTTTCATTATTCCAGCACAATTTTATTGACTCAGTGTGTTCAATGTCACTCCTATTGTGTTCATTAAGAAGAAATATCACAGGTTCTAGATGATAGCTTCTTGAACCAAATCCTTAGCAATGGAAAACTAGGATGAACTGCCTGAATATCCACGTAAACCTATAAACTACTGATCTTGCTGTGTACCTGCAATGCCTTGTATCTGTTTGTAGTTATGCTGTAGCTTGAAAACAGTAACCATGGGAAGAAAACTGACATTACTGTTCACTCAACCACATGGCACAAAATTCACTCCATCATGTTTTAGGTGATCAAAAATGGAGAAGGCTGGGCAGACATTTACTGTTTACAGCAATAAGAGAGAAAAACAGAATTGCATTGCTTAATAGCTGTATTATAATAATATGTACACTATATAAAAACACACATGCAAAGTGTTAAATTAATTGCAGATGGAGTACAGTAAACTCAGCCTCCTGAGAGTTAGACAGTAATATACAACAACAACACCATAGTCTCCAGGCCATGAATCCACCACCCACATCCAACACAACTCAGGGCTTCTTAAATAATTATGCCAAATTGTAATGCAAACAGTGTACAGAAGGAGGAACAAAGAAAATAATTGATGTGTCTACCTTAAGGCTCTTCCAAAGATTAGAGAGAAAAGCCTCAGGACTGGCATGTTATTTTCTTTGCTCTTTATCTTTTTCCTCGTTGTTTGCATTAATTTTGGCACTGGATGATTTAGAGTACCCTTAGTTTTGATGGATGCAGGTGGTGGCGTATGCATGGTTTCTCAGTAAATAATATTACCAATGTGGGTTGCTTGAAGTGGCTCTGCTATCAAGAGTTCTGTCTTAATTTGAAAATACATCTATGTGATTAAATAATGTCTTAGAGCTAGATTCATTTGTCTTCTTTGATTTTCATGGTGTTCTAATTAAAGCTCCAAATACATAATTATATGAACCAGAACAGTGAGCAACTTACTTTCCCTCATTACAACTTAATGCATGGTGGAGATGCAGGCAGGAAATCATTTCACACACAGGAGCATAGCAGGAGACTGTGGGTTTACCAATAGCTGTTGAGTACCACAGGACTCAAAACCCCCAGATGTGCAGTTTGGGAATACCTGCATGTGTTCTCCTCACAGAGAAGTAGGGACATCACCACGACGGTGACAACAGCTGTTGCCTGTGGAAAAAGGGGTAGCCTGTGTGGTAGGTCTATAAGAAGTTTAAAGAGAAATGTATATAATGTTCAGGATGTTGCCTGAAGAGTAGTGAGTGGAGGAAAAAAACAGCAGCAATTACCAGAGATGTGAAGGGCTTCAGAGGAAAGTTTGAAGTCCCTGGCTGAGTGATGGTATGAGGAGAGGCGTGCATAAATATTTGCTTAACACTCAGTGGAGAGTGGAATTACTTATCTAGGAACAACAGGATGAGCATGATAAAGTAGCCCTGTAAATGTGATACAGAGCAGTGCTGCAAGGTAGAATGTACAGCTATGTTGTTCAGCAAGAACAGGCACCAGAAACAAGAGCTGCTCCTGGAACATGGTGCTTGCCTTGATTAGGATGAATTTTACCACATCCTAGTGAGGAAGAGAAGTTGCAAGAGGGAGCAACAGTTGCAGCTTCAAAATTCCCCACTATACCTATCACCTCTCATCACAATGACCACCCAGGAAAACCACAGCATGGAAAACCTCAGAGACTCATTGCATTCTCTCTTGCAGGGTTTTTCCCCGCATACTGTGGGGGATTGTGTCCTGCACACTCACTTGAAATGCACTCATTTTTCTCTTGAACAGCAGTAGAGAATTAAGAGCATGCTGGTGTACAGAGGCAGGGGAAAGGGTAATGTGAAGAAGCATAGGAAAATATTTTGACTCCTATTTCCTACAGAGTATGTAGAGTTTTAAGGTCTTTCCAGATGGAGATGGCAGAGGAGCCTAAGAAGATAGCAAAGAAAAGATGCCCATACATCTCATATCACATGAAACAACAGGGAGTTTTTTTGTCTCAGTGGGTGAAGGATTAAGATCTTTTCTTATTCTACATATATCTTTCAAAAAGATTATGGGTACACTAAACCATGGTGTCATACTGTTAATTTACTTTCTCCAGAGAGAAAGATTAAATAAAACCCCAAAGAAAAACAATAACAACAACAAACCAAACAAAACCCAAAACATTTCTATAAAACAGGGATTATAGAAACTGAATCCAGAATGCTTACACTCCTTCAACATATTAATTCAAAAGCTTGTAAATCTAAGAGTGTTGATGGAGATACTTCTCACTCACACCCTACATAAATCTGGAACCAGAAATGTCAGGAGAAAACCAAATATTTATCTCTATCACCAGCTATTAAAGAGTGGAAAAAAAGACATATGGGACAATGGGGCACAGTGCTTTCTGGGGACTGCTTTGTACTTTCCACAGGCATCAGCAGCAGTGTCTTAAGGCATTGTGCAAATGCAGCCGTTGTGATGACACACAGAGTCCTTTATGTGATCCAAAGGTGTGAGATTGACATGAGCATTTTTGCTCACTCAATATGGTGAAGAAAGTTCCTGCCTACAATAATGATCCACTGATTTCTTAAGGAATTTTCTAAGGATGAGAAAAATGCAAAAGATATTTATAAATTATACAAAATCTTGTGAAAGGCTTCTGGGTTTTTTTTTCTCTTACATTTTTTCCTTTGAAAGGTAGGGTTTATTTTTAGAGGTTCTTCATGGGAAACTGCAGAATACCCCACCTCTTTCCCATTCAGGTCCTTGGAATGAGCCATCTTCAGCTCAGCTTTCCTTCCTGCCTTGTTCCTGAGCCATTCAGAAATGCTGCTCTTTTTGCCTACTCTGTATTGTCTTATCCAGCATGACCCTTTGTACCTGAGAGCCTTCCAATCCTTAAAAATAGGCTTCCTTTTTCTTCTCTTTCCCTCTCTTCCGTCTAAGACCACCAGTTGGGGTTTTTTTCTTCATTTTGACTGAAACATTTGAAAGGACAGGATTTAACTTGTTGACTACCTGTCCTGAGCTGAGAGCCTGACTCTGCTGAGCTCCATTCAGTGGGGTCACTCAAGTATTTTTCTTTAATCACAGAATCATTACAGAATCATAGAATGGTTTGAGTTGGAAGGGAACTTAAATATATCTAGTTGCAACATCCTGCCATGGGCAGGGACACCAGATCAAGTTGCTCAGAACCCCATCCAACCTGGCCTTGAACACTTCAGCTTCTGCTCATCACACCATCCATGAACCCCCATGGAATCAACATGGCAACTCACTCATGTCCAGGAAGACCTAGCCCAGCTCTCAGACAATATTACACCTTTTCCGCTGGCTGTGTTTTACTGGCTGGGGACAGGGAAGAAGGGTGACAGAATGAAGGTCCTGGTATGCCTCCCACTGCTATAAATACAGTGTGGCACAGAGCAGTTTTGACTTTATTTCAATCTTTTTTATAAGGCACAGAAGTATGAGATCACAGCTATTTTGTATGAAAGTCTGGCCTAAGTGGTGAACTTTGCTGTTAGCAATATCAGCATTCAGCTTCCTCCTACTTTTATCTCATTCACCAGTGAATTAAACTAGTAGGGAAGTCTATAAGAAAAATAAATTAACGCTCAATTCCTCTGCTGGTACAAACTGATATTATTCATAGCAGTTAACATTAGTAAAGGTCAACCTTTTTTGGTAAAACTTTAATGCTTGATCTCACTTTTCTTCTTGGTTTTTTTTTTTTTTTTGTTGTTGTTGTTTTGGTTTGGTTTGGTTTTTTGTTGTTGTTTTGGGGCGGGTTTTTTTTCCCTGAAGGCCTCCCTTCAAAATGCAGTTGCTGAGATCATATTCTTTGCCTATCAATCACCCACTGTCAGTTCCTCCTGTCCTCTTTGATTCACTCTTTAGACTCCCTTGGCGTCAGGACATGAAGGTCAGGCTTTTTGTATGCAGTTTGAATACTATCCACAGGCTGATCTTTCTGCCTACCTGCCCTTATAAAGCCTGCACTGTCACAGGGTGCCTGAGTTCCCACTCTTTATGAATAGAAGCAAGCAGAAGAACCCATTGCCCTCTACTCCTTGGGGACCTCCAAATGAAAAATGAACCAAGTCAAACTAACCAACCAAACCAAATCTCAAACCCAACAGGTCACCAAACAAACTGCAGGATTCCCATAAGGATTCATTGTGGTCTGTGAACCTGAAACTATTTCTAAGCATGAAATACACTGAAAAACCAAACCTATGGCAAAACTGGCCTAGGAGAGTTCGATACAATGCAGAGCAATCTTGATGATGTATGGCAGAAATGTAAGTGAGCTATCCATTTTCAGCAGATTTTCACTTTTTCTTCCTGAAAACCAAAGTAAAATGCAGAAGATACAAGTTCATGCAAACCAGAACCATAGACACCGTGCCAAAAGGAGCTGCAGGTGCCCCAGCACAAACTCCCCATGCTCCTCTGTGCCCTAGGAAGAACACCAGGCTGTGTTCAGAGGGAAGAGCTAGCTGGGCAACAACCCCTTAGTGCCAAAGAGCAGAGGGTCAGGATATCCATAGGATGTTATGGAAGTTCACCTTCATAAAGCTTCATCTGCCCCTGCTCTCTGGCCTTAAACCTGAGGCAGTGGTGCTGCCAGCTGTGTGTGCCTGGCTCCTGGCTGGGCCACAGGCCTGACTTCTCATTACATGGAAATCAGGAGATAAGGATGGAGTAGGGGAAGGAGGGGAGGAGGGAAGAACATTGCCCCGGCAGTTCTCAGCCCTACACAGATTCTAGGCTAATATCCATACCACTAGACTTTCTTTCCCTCTAGATGAAGGACATAGATTTAGAGCAATGAATGATTTGTTAAAACCTCTTCTGAATGAGTCAGCTCAAATCTGTTCTCTTTTCCGTTCTGCTTCTTGCAAAGGCTCTGGCCTCGTTAATTGCCAGAGTTTTCCCCCTGCCCTCACTCAATTATAGATCATTTAACAGGCATGAAGAAAAATGTCATTTGGTTGCCCTTTAGACACTAGCCGGAAAGTGGCAATAAATTTAAAGCAGAGTTTTGGGATAAAGCAAAAATTATTTCTGAAGAATGACAGTATGTGCTAAACATAAATCTTGAAGCTTAGCAGCTGAATTCTGAACCCATGCAATATTACGCTGCCCTGTGTCATTAGCAAGCTGCCAAAATGACAGCAAACTGGATTATCTCCTTCATAATGTAGTCTGTTCAGCACAGAATAAATGACTGCTGACTTTTAACAATGTGCAGCACCATTAGTGTGAAACTGTGTTGTGACCAGAGGCATGGAATTACCTTGGAAAATGAAGCTGCAATTAATCTTTTCTAGCTACACGTTATCCTAGGTTATTCTTATCAAAACCATCTGATTAAGCACTGCATTATTTCCAGTTTCATACAAGCCTTACTCCCTTGATGTTATTGGAGTAATAACACTATTGACTTGGAGCAGTACCAGGTGAAAGCAAGGTATACTCCGCACATATTGCCCAACACAATCACATCAATATGCTTTCTCCCATTCAAAGGGTGTCTCCAACACACTTTCTAATCATCACCTTCCAGGAGAAATTCAAAGTTTAATACTGGTGCTCTCAGACCAGAAGCTTACGCTGTCAACCAAACCAGCAGAAATACTTGTGCCAGGGGGAATGATGACAGATCTTTAAACAGCTACTGTCTTTTGGTTTACAAAGTTTAAAAGTTTTGTGTTGAGTCATAAACAAACTCTGTAGAGATCTGGTCTTCCAACTGATCATGAAACTGAGCGTGAAAATCCAGCTGAAGTTTTTCCAGGGGTTAGCAGAACAGGACTCCTTTTCACTCTTTCAAGATGAAAGATTTAAGGAATTGTATTGTCAAGCCTAAGTACAACATCCTGCACTTGTCTCTACTGAATTTCATCCTTCTTTCTCCAGTCAGTTTTCCTAAGGTGATAATTTTAAATTCCATTCTTCACCCTGATGCACTACAGATTTCCCAGATTTGTGTCTTCTTTAGATCAACCAAACACCATCACTACCAACCTTCAATATCACTACCACCAACCTCCATCACTACTGAAGACACTGAGATATGCTGGGGTCAGAGCAATCTCAGCTGTCCTCCCTTTCAGGGCATCCTTCCAGCTGGGCAGTGACTATGCCACCAAACTGCCCCTTCAAAGCCACATTTCTCTTGCTAGTGGGAGATGGCACCAGAAATGGTGCAGATCATCAGCAGCTCTGAAGGGGGGCCAGGTCCCAGATATGGGTCTTGGCTGAACCTTGGAGAGAATCTCAGTGGAAACCTGCATGGATCACCTGGGTCTGTGAAAGAGTGGGACAGAAGGATGGGCAGCACTGTAGCTCAGTCACTCTTACCTTGTGTTGTGTCCATCTATGTGAAGCCTCCTAAACACCAGAGACCTGGTGTTTTCTCTAGGGCAACAGGCACAGTAAGCAAGTTCTCCAAAGGCAACCACCAACTGTGGTTGGTTTACCTTTCTGAGAGAATGAAGGCAGTGTTTACCTGCAGGAGTTGGGTTGTGTCATTCCAGGCAAGCCCAGGCAGTTGGGCCACGTTGCATGTTCACCTGCCTTTTTGGCCCTTCCCTGCAGGCTGAGCACACACGCATGTGGGCAGCCTGTCACAGCATCAGCCAGGCCACAGATTTGGAAGAAGCAGGCTTCTGCTGACCAGGCATGTGCTTCCAGCAAGCTGGCTTCTTCAGCAAGGCAGGCATTTTGCCAATTTCTATGTGCATGTATACATCTCCACATGAGCACTCAGCTTGCTTGGCTGCATCCAAACCACCAGCACCTTGGAGGAGTCACAAGGGAGAGGCTGCCCATCTCACTGCCCCCGGCCTCACCAGTCCCGACTGTGTGTGACCCCCAAACAAAAATTCATCATGCAGCAGAACTGACATGATCTGAGAGGGGATACAGATGCCCGGAGTCAGCCAGAGGTGTTCTTCCTAACCCTATCCCAGTTTTAGAAGAAACACCTGACTGCAGAAGACTCCAGATCCCAGCTCTTTATCTCTTTTACTAGAATCTGAAATAAAACCCCCAGAGAGACCCTTAGATGATCTAGATTAACATCTCTGAAATGCTTATTTAAATTATAAATCCTGGAGGATTAGAGGTGTGTGTGAACAGAGCTTGGGGCAATAGGGCTTTGTGGTGGGGGCACTAATAAAACAAAGAAGTCTAGATTTCAAAAGCAGTTAGGTGTTTTATTAGGAGTTAATACTAGATCCCTGGGAGTAGGTGGATTTGTGACATTTTTCTGGGTGGCAATAAAAATAGGGGTTTTTTACAAAAGCACTGTCCTCTGCCCCTACTAAAGGTATTTCTGCTTTGCTAAAACTCCATAATGATACACCAGCAGATATACAGTGCACTGAATTCAGAGGAGAGCACTGAGTGTTCACCCTGATGATACATAATTGATGTGTGGCTACATTTCCTCATGCTTGGGCTAGGTCCTGCATTTTGCTGTACTCAGTGGGGAATCGCATAAAATGGGGGTGATTTTGCTAAAAAGTATGCTGTGACTCCCCTGGTTTTCCTTGGATACAGTACTGGTCATATGCATGTGCCCAAGTTTTCAGCAGAGGAATGGTTCTGCTGAAGACTGAGCAGCTGAGCCAGCACCTGAATTCATGGAAATTCTTTTCACTCATGTAATTTATTTAGTAAAGCTTCATTTGCATCAATGACTAAGAAGATATTTTTACTTTTGCATATTTGCCCTTGATCTATTGAATAGTTTTCTTCCAACTGCCAGTCACCAAAAGGGCATGAGTCTTTATGTATGTGTGCAGGACAGTTTTGTCTAAATAATTGCCATGCTGCCTTGATGTCATTAATTAAAAAAAAAATTGAAAGGATTCATTGCTGAAGCTCAGAAGTCTGAAGGGCTTAAAGACAGATGTGAAACCCAGCAGACTGCGGTCTAGGCTCATGAAAATATTCCTCATGTATACTTCATATACAAGAAATTTTCCATTTATTTTTCCCTGCTCAACTCCCAGTAATCACTGAAGAAATGCATGTTATTCACTGAGGTAGAACCTATATATTTTTTAATATCAGGTGCTGGTTTGATGACAGAGAGTTGGAGTAATTCCTAGAGACTGCAATACCCCTGAAAAGCTGAAAGGTTGAACTGCTCGAGTCTAAGCTATGGATTTGAGATGTTCTAACTAAAATGCCAACCACCTCATGTCTACTGTGAAATAAATAGCAAGGAGAGATCTGGATCACATGTGCACACACACACAAGAGTTGGTGATAGTAGCAGAGCATTCCTTGGTCTGCACAGGGCTACACCACTTCAACATGACCACAACTGAAGGAGTAAGTGCCCCCTAGAAGCTTGCTCTTCAGGGATTAAATGGATGTTGGTTCTCTCTTGGTAGCAGGAGACTGGAGAATTGCATAATGGGGCATACTGAAGAGTTTCTGAGGAGGAAGTGAGTCAAAGTTGTTATTTTCACTGCAGCCAGGATTGTGTTTTGTGCCACTTGTTGGGGGGGGGTTGATTTACCCAGCATAGTTGTGTTACAGGAATCACAGCCAGGATCAAGAACAAACATCTCAATTGCAACATCCTGGCAAGAAGCTTGTTCTAACACGTAACTATTTTGAGAAGAGGGAGAAAAACCAACAAAAGTTGGCAAAAAGAGCTGCAAAGGGCTGCATTACATGCAGATGCTCCCTCCTGCTCCCCAGACCTTGCAAACCTGGCTGTGCTGTCCAGGCTCCTGCCTCTGCCCTGCCAAAACAACTTCTCTGTCTGTCTTTGAGACACTCCTGAACACCCAGTCTTTCTTTCTCTGTTTCTCTGTTCTTCCCGATCCATGGTTCCCATCCAGCTGCCGACACTCCTGTGCACTGTTCCCGCAGGGTAGTTGCAGGCAGATCCAGTTTTCCCTGCATTGTTTGTTCCTTAATGCCTCAGCGTCCAGGAGCACGGAGAGGTATTGCACCATGTACCTCCGGCAACACTGCCTGCCTATCACTACCCACAAGATCTGAAATATTCATGTAGGGCTTTACTTGCCACTGCCCGGCATCTCCTTGGGTCATTTGCATCTGGGCAAAGGAAACGGCAGTGGCTGTGACATAGGACCAAAAGAGAGTAGCTGTAAATTGACAAGGGCCATTTGTCACTGTTGTTAACCTCCTGAGTCACATTGCCTCCAGATACTTCCTGTGTCACCGCTATTTTTATTTCTTCACAAATAAAGACTGTAGACTTCAGTTTCCTCCTGTTCACATCAGGCTTGACTCAAGGCTCTGACAAGGAGAATGACACGAGCAAACTTGCCTCAGCACAGGTTGGAAACTGTACCCTAGGTTCAGCACAGTTTTGCGATTATTACAAAATGTATGTTGGTGCTGGAGTACTAATCAGCATAAGGAACTAATGGGATATTAACAGTCTCTTGTAGACAGACTGTGAAAACAGATTATTATCCTGAGCATTGCAGAAAGATTGGATTCTAGGTTCAGGGTTGGCGCTTTTTTTTTTTTTTTTTTCCTTTTCATTTACTCACTTAATGCTATCTAACATCAAAGGAAATGCTTTCAAGCATTATCCCAAAGAAATCTCTAGCTGAGGCACAGCAGATATCAGGCAGTGCAAAGTGCAGTAGCCTTGAAAGTGTTTGAGCCATGTGGACCTTTGACATTAGCCTGAGGTTTGCTAAATCACCTACTTAGATGCATGGCAAAATGCTTGACACTAAAACAACCCTTGATTGTTTTCCACTGGCAATTGATGACAAAATAATTAGTGTTCATGATATTTACATGGAAGACTTTTAAAATATGAACAGCCAGGATTTGGTTAGGACTAGTGGGAATGTATTTGTGAAAGCAAAATTTAACCTTTCTCTCAAAATCTTATCTTACATTCTTACATTTAAATTTTATGTTTAAAAAATAAATTGAGAGCTTTACTAATTACCATTTGCTTTGAGATCCCTAGACCTAGCAGAGTACAAATGTGAAGACAGAAAATCAGGATTATTGTTCCTTCATATAATGGGTTTCAGATTAAGCAAGCCAGGCATATATTGAATTGCAGTGACCCCCAAGCCCTTACCTACCTCCAACAATACAGCACAGCTCTGACTAATAAAGGTTTCTCCAATTCAGGCATCGAGTACTTAATGAGACAATGATAAAGAGAGCTCCAGGACATGCCTCAGATATACCAGGATCAGTGAGTCACAGGAAGGGATAGCAGATAGAGCAGATAGTTACTTGGGTTTATAGTCCTGTGGTTACATTCACCTGCTCAAGGATATTCGTCCTTTCCTCGAATGATAAGTGACCTCTTGTCAACGACTGACCACAGGAAGAAAAACATCTCAAAGTGGGAACCCAAAAGAAAAAGAGAATATTTTCACTCAATGCTTTGGGAACTTGGCTGAAAACAAGTTCAGTGAGCACTCCCAGGACTGAAAGGTATCAGATGAAAATCATCTAGTTCTGTCTCTTACAGATAAAAGAGATTCTTCTTCCCCACCAAAGGGATTTAACAGGTCTTTAGATATTTGCAGACAGTAGAAAATTGCTTTATAGAACTGGCAGTTTTCTGGCAAAATACTTTATTCCAGTTAATCATTCTGTGCATTCTCCGGAGATTTGGTGCGATATCATGTCTGACTATAATCAGTCTGCTTTTCTCTCTCTTGTGAAATACTGACACTGGCTATCACATCCACAGCACCAAGAAGCATCCCTGAGGGATTTATTCAGTTGTTCAGCCCAGGAGTTGGCCCTTGTCTCTTCCCTCTAGAATTTCATCAGCTGCATGACTGGTGGTTTTACCACTCTCCTTCCAGGTAATGGGTTATCTGCCCAGGTGGAGGGTCTGAGAAGTTAAGCCTCAGCCAGATACATCAATACATTCTGCCTGCATCTATTTTGCTGTGCCCTCAGCTGACTTTGTACGGAGTGTTTTCTCTAGTCACACGTTTGAACTTCCTGTTGATGCCTGAAGTGTCTGCATGTCAGGCATGTTTTCCAGCCACAGTGTCATTCTTCTTCCTGCACCTATTTTGAAATTTTCTAGCTCTTTTTGATGGTGAGCACTGCATCGTTCAGTGCAGTAATGCGATGGCAAGAGGACAACACAGGCAGATGAAGCATCTTTGTGATAAAGCTGAAGTAACTAAACCAGCCTGTAGTTCCTTTGCAGCATTTGTTTCAGGTCTTAGCCTCTCCCAAAGTATTCTCAAGGAAACCCTAACAGAGTAAGATGTTGACCTGGCTATTTATGTGACAGTCCCCAAAGTCATGGTCACTCAGGGTCCTATATCAGGACCTATATTACGCTTGGCCCTTCAGGCAGGACAGTCATAGCATCCAAGGGATGCTCAGGGATTAATTGTATACTCCTGATGCAAGGAGAATATATATAATTATGTATTCACAAAGTGTACAGTGCTTGGTAATTATACACAGTAGACCCAAAAATATCATTTAACACGTGTGCTGGTTTTTTAAGGCAAAAATACTGTTGTATTTACTTTGTGATTATATGGTTCTTACCACATGCACTTTCTTCCAGTATTTGATACTTACTATGTCATTAAATGGTCAGCAATTGCTTTGGAGGCAAAGACTGCTTGGAAGATTGTTTTCTGCAAAATGGAGCATTATTTAAAAATCATTAACATTTTTCACCACAGCATTTTTCCTAAGGAAAAATACACAAATCTTGCAATTTGACTTCAGCCTATATTCTTCTGGAGATATGTTGTGTTCCTGTTATTCTGATTTTTTTTAATGATGTTGCTCTCAAACTCTTTAAATCAATGGTTCTCTCTATCCACTTTCCTCTTTAAGTCCTTCCCTCCTAAGCCAGAAATAAAAATTGAAAGCTGACTGTAATTTTAAGCCAACAATATCTCTGTTCCTCCTAAAGCCAATGGATGTGGCACAGTTCCCACTGACTTCCCGTAGTCCAAGTTCTGTTTTAGGGATTCTTGCCATGTGGATAGAATAACTCCACCAAGGTCAACAGGTTTGCACAGAAAACGCCTGGGCATAATAGCAGCACAACCCATCCTAATGGTAAGAGGATCTCTTCCCATTTCTTCTGAACCAGGCATATATACAGATGCCTGCACACACGCCAGAATGGAGCTTGCAGTTCACAAGCTCTCTTTATGTTTGCTAGCATGGTATGTTATTTTGTTAGATTGCTCAGCTGCAACACAGAAACATAAATCAGCCCAACTCAGCCTGATTGCAAATGAAGGAAAATGTAGCCTGAAAGAAACAAAGAGGCAACTCTAGTCAGAATATTCTATATCAAGACTTACAGGGCTCTAACTAGAGTAATTTTTATGGCTCCTGATGTAAGGACTAAATTTCTATTTAGCTCTTCTGTTTTTGCTTGAGTTTTCTATTTCTTCCAAGGAGCATTGAAAATATTTAAGTGGTGATTCATAACAATATGACACCAGTTAAGTTCTGAGACTGGAATTCACTCGTTTTCGGAGGACCAACAGAATGGCTGTGCATTATTACATTGTCAAAATAAAGCTCAGAGGAGACTGTGGTAAAGCACGTACCCCATTCTGGCTGCCTACACAGGGGAGAGTTTCATGCTAGTTTGCAGATCTTTGCCAGCATGGCATTCTTTGGGACAAACTGTACCCAAAAGCAACGCAAGCATGGAAGACATGACTCTCTTTAGCTCCTGTGGTCATGGTATCCATCCGGGCAAACAGGATCTGTTAATTTGTGTTGGCTCCTACCTCCTATCTTGTTTTCAGTCCTGGTGAAAGCAATGAGTGGTTTATGGAAGCCAAGACCAGACAGCTAAGGACAGCTTGGGTGGAAAAGGAAGATATGAACACAGCACCTTGGCCATAGAATTACTTGCTGGCTAGGAGGTGCGAACAAGTGATTATAATAGCTACAATGCTGAACCACACATGGTACAGTTCAAATGCTAAATGCCAGACTAAAAATGTTTTGGGAACTGGATTCTTTAATAATAATAATAATAAAGTATTTCTCCTCTGAAAGCCACATGCTTTCTTTAGCCAATTTCCTTTTGAGGAAAATCACCCTTTTTCAGATGTTTCTCAGCTGACAGATTGCTACATTGCCTGCTATAGAAAACGGATGCATCCTGCCTGTGCATGCCTGTGTCAGAAGAGTGAGTCTGAAAATAGCTGTCCCTATAAGAAAGACCTTCTGATCATATGACAATGTAAAGATACTTCAGGGGTTCAAAGCAACTATTCCCCTCAGGCATCTTTGTCCAGGTTCAAGTAATATCATAATAATTTTTTCCTTGAACATCTATTTTAATTGCGTGGGACAAGTGCATTTTTTTAGGAATGCAGTATGGCCACAGAATGACTGCCCTCAAATGCTTGTTACCAGCTGAGATAAAACCTAGGCTTTGAGGCACCCGCATTTTATAATAATACTAAAAATACTATATGAGCCTTTGGGTTTCAGCCTTTCCCAGGTCATAATATCCTGATTCTCTCTGCTCTCCCACAGAGAACAAAGTCTACCTCTGTTTAGCCAGCAAGAAGCTCCAAAAAGCAACTCTGCAACTTCATCTACCAGCAAAGCCAGTAGATCTGCTCTGAAAATAGAAGCAGCAAAAGAGAAATGGATGATGACTCACAACTTAGCAGTGCTCTTGTTTATAGTGGCATAAAACAAGAGTAACTCCCTTGACACTGGTGAAGCTAACACCCTTTTAAGTAGCCACACTTCTTGGGCAATTTTAGATCAGTCTATACTCATTCATCATGATTCAGCTTTGATATTGGATTGACTCAACTGGTTTACAATTCAGTGAGGCTCCAATGCATCTGATCAATCAAGAGCAATGAGAGAAGCTGAACTGATTTGTACAAGTGCAAATAGTGACATTGCTTGGGTGACACAGGCCCTGCATCATACTGTCCATGACTCCCCTGGAGAGAAGCTCCCCTGCAGTCACCAGACGGGTATTAGTTTAAAACAAGTGGAAAAGAGTGGGAAGAAAGCTTGGCTGAGAGATGAACAAGCGTGTTTGTTGGTTTCTTGCATTTCCTTGGCATTATACAACACAATTTTTGCCGACATGTCTAGATTCCTTCCTGGAGGAACTTGCTGAGCACAAGGGTGGGTTGAGGATTTTGCTTGCCTGTTTGTTTTCCTCCAAAAAGCAGGACGCTTCTCATAAGATTTTACGGGAAATTCAGTTATATAAAGGTGTTTCTGGTTTAGTGAAAATATTTACTAGGGGGAAAATGTTTCTCATCTGACTTCGTGGTGTACTTTCAGTTCCTGAAAAGAGATAAGAAAGGTGCCTGACCTCCTGTGGGAAATCCTAGGACAGTATCACATATGCAAAACAACCCAAAAAAAGTTTGGAAACAGACCTAGGACAATCAAAAGTACAAGAGCTCTAAACAACGACCCAATTACTGAGCTATCTATTGTCATTGCCTATGTAAATGCTGATGGAGGTATTCTGCTGGATAATTGTGTGCTGTTCTGTGGCCAGACCCCCCACTTAGATTTCTGGGCCACCCCACAGCAAGCAAGAGAAGTTATCAGACCTTGTTGATTGTCCACTGAGGAGTGGAAATGAAAACAGCTAAACATCTGCTATTCTTCCCAGCAACATTACAGCTCAGCTATGCAATCCACCTAGCTCACTTCCACGAAAACAAAATGGGGGACCAGCGTTTCCATTATTATAAATGAAGGTGACAGTCTGAGATGCTGTTAGAGATCCTATAAATAAAGATAAGTAAATGTGGGAGCAAAGATAATAAAAAAAGATCCCACATGTGTGGGGATGTGTGCTGTTGCTCAAACAAAGGGATGGGATTCAACAGGCACAGCTGTTCCTTGCCCATTGCTGCCTCCACCCGCCCATTCATTTTAAACAATATCTATATTTAATTGAGCAATCTCAATGATATTTTTTCAAGTGCTTTTGAAAGGTCTGTTTGGTTCATTTTCCTTGGCACCTTTATTCTCCAGCTGCTGATTTCTTAATTACTAAAGACCCTTTCACTCACAGGAGGTCTAGATCTTGACTGGTCCTGCCGTCAGCAGATTTTAAAGCTGACGTGGCAGGATATTATCCATTGTGATATAATGGTGTTTTTAAAAAGTAATTCTAGTCAGCCTTTAAAGATGTATATGGGAAGTCAATGCCTAGGATTTGTCCCTTTTGGAGCAGCAGTCAGCAGCACCCAAGCACCATGCAAATGCTGTTCTGTGCCTGCCTCCACACCTCCTTTTGGGCTCATCTCTGTAGTCATTTGCGGACAGCAGAAAATAGCAATTTATGGCTTTCCCTCCATTTGGCTACTGCACTGTGGAGCTGAAGCCTGAAAAAAAGGACATGTGGTATGTACACAACTGTGTGCAGAGGAGAAAGGAGCTGGGACAGAGCATCAGCTTGTAATGCCCAAGGAGGGCCCTTGGCACAGATTGCACGTGCTGGATAAAGGGAGCTCATCCTGAGTCTGGGCTACATCGCATGGATATGCTCTGACATCCTGCAGGAGCCACAGCAGGTGAAGGGGAACCCATGGGGAATCAAACCCTCATATATCTTTATAACTTCCAAATGCTAAGCCATACTGCTAGCCCACTTTAAAGTCAGATATACAGGGAGTATGAAAGGCAAAGGAAGCCAACAACATCTTGGACATGAAGCTGCTTTTACAATTTAGGGTTGCTTTCATTTTTGCTAAAGCACTGTCAAGTCTGGTCTGTGATCCCAACTCCAGGCATCACATTAAGTTCTGGGGTGGACACTGCTCCCCAGCCAGCTCTTGGGAGGGAGGAAGGTGATGGGGGACTGGTGAGATATCCCAGAAAAGGGAAAAGCTGCTACCCGAGGCACGTGGTGCAGACACCCCAGTGTCACTGTAAGTACTCAGCCTGGGTCATTCAAGCTCAATCCCTGGCAGGTTACCGGCATTTGGGACTATCTGAGCCCAGACAACAGGGGCTGGCAGACATTCCTGCCCTAAGGGCCCTGGGCCTGGACTGTGGAGGTTACAGAACACCAGCAAACAGGATGAATGAAGGGTAAGATAAGTGTAGATAAATACAAGAGATTGTCTAGTGTTCCTTAGAGGTGCATTGTCTTTGTTAAAACCAATTCAATTTTGCTCGACAGAGTGTACAATTTCAGGACTTGTTCTTGGATGACTGAATAAATTCAAACAATGGAAAGGAATCACATAGCAATTGGAGACAAAGTCAGCATGAAAGTAACAGATGCTTTTTATGTCTTCAGTCTCCTTTATGGCTCTCTCCATCAATTTCAAGGCAGTTATCACATCTTTGAAATTCAGCAGTGCTGAAGGGCATGATTGGGCTGTGGCCAAGTAATAGGATAGAATTTTAAGGGGAATGAAGACATGAAGCAGTGGGACAGAACTGTTCAGTCTGCTTTGCTTAATGCATTTCTGCAGGCAATAGAAGTGGCTAATGCAGATCAGAGGTAGGGGAAACATTTAAAATCTGTAAATTAAACATTTATTTTAAAATAAATATACTTGTGTGCCATAAAGTATATAATTAAGAATTGTTTGCTGAAATGTATGGTTAGCAAAGCTTAGATGTAATTGCTATGGCAGTGTTACATTCTACTTGCAATACTATTACAGTCCACTTGGTTTCCCAGGGAAAACTTGGGAAATGATTTATTGCTATCTACATGAACACAGGAGAAGAAATTGTTTTCACTAGCTTGTCATTTCTAATTACTCAGAACTAAACTGCAGTGTCACCAACATTTGTTTAATTTTGAAATGCCACCTACTAGGAAAGCATAGGAAAAGTTACCTAATAGATTTTGTGTATGTCTGCAAAGGAAGGCTCCTTCTCTTTTTAATGGTCTAAAAAACCCCAAACCCACTTGTAATCCCAAACTGGGATTGTGCATTTAATCTAATTATGCACTAGACTCTGGAAAATCCTGAAAGTTTCCTGTTTTGCTGTTTGGCTTTATCCTTCATCTCAGCTGAAACTTCTGAGCTCACTTTGAGTCTCTGTGACACCATGGATCTGATTCAGCAAAACACTTAAGTATACTCTCAGCCCAAGCACTTTGAGGACTTGAATCTTTGCTTGGCAGCAGTTTTAAGCACTTACAGAATTTAAGGCGTACACTCAAATCCCCTCAAATTCATTTGAAGCATAAGATCTACTTAAGTATTTTGTTTAATGAAAGTATAAGTGATTAACATATCACCAAAGCAGATGTATTTTTCTCTGGTTTGCCTTGCTCACCTCTTTTTCAAGTAGCCCAGCTTGTCAGACCTATTTATCTGTACTCACTTTAAATGCAGAGCTGTGTGTAGGAACTCTACAATTAATTTCCCCAATCTGTTTGTTTGATTTTTCCTACAGATGTAGGGTTCCCAGCTTTTTTGGGAAGTGCTGTGCTGCAAAGTATTTAGCACCATGCTGAAGCCAGAGCAGAGCTACAAGTCATGTTCACTGCATGTGACAGAAACAGATGAGCAAGCTAGGCTCTGTTTCAGCCCTCTTAGGGCAAGATTTGTGCATCTTTGGCTCCAATCTTGCAGGCCACATACGAGGAAATAATCTTCATCCACTCAAATACATCCTTGAAGTTGGTGAAAACAGATGATGCACAGAAAGCTTGCAAGGACTGATCCTTATTTAAGCCAAGAGAAGAGAAAACAGTCCAATCAGAAGATCATGTGCATCTGCAATTGGAGTTGGTGGCAAATTAGCACCAATTTCAGCTTCAGCAGGTGCAGTGCCAAGGGCAGGGCTGGACCCTTTGCTGTCTGTGCCATCCGCAAAAAACAAGCAGAAAGATTGCTTTTCCCACACTACCATGGCATGATACAAATGAGCTCAGGTGAGACTGTCTATAAACCCTGTTCTCTGCAGACTCTTTTATAAGGCTGGGTAATTATATAGGAAATACCTCTCAGCCTGATTTTTCAACGGCCCCTGAAAAATACAAGGAAGGCATTTGACTTCATCAGAAAGCAAGTTTTGTACTGCAGAACTGTTGTCTTACACCCATGAGAAGAGCCCAGGCAGCACAGCCTATATGTCAAACTATCTCCCACTAGTCCTTCCCTTTAGCAGAGGAGTCCATCCTAATTTTTCTCGGACAAAAAGATACAGCTTAATTCCTAAAACTACAGGATGAGGAGGAATTTTGGCACTGGATTGTGCCCCACAGGAGAGTAATTCTGCTTGGCATCTTGGCCAGATAGAGTTTTAAAGTGGGGTCTTTTCTCAGGACATACTTAAGAGAAAAGCCATCTTAGAGGAGGCAAATGCACGTAGTAAAACTGTATCAGTTTCAATAAACTATGTTGACGGAGACCTTGATCTCAGCGCTAAAATGAAAAGATTAACCTAGCTTTGGTGATGCTAATGCACTGGGGAATCAATTAGTACAAAGGGACTACAGAAACCCCTAAAAATTCTAACTGTACAGAATTCTATTCAGAAGGTTCTTTTCTAAAAGACCAAAACACCCAGGAAACCAGCAGCTTTTGAAAAGAGAGGGGTGCACAGACAGAGGTCAGACAGAGAAAGAAATACTATTTTTTCTCTTAGCTTTGAAGGATTTTACTCTTGAACAGAGCTGGTCAGCAATACCAAACATCTGTAAAAGGAAGGGTAGCTAAGCACAGGACAGGCCTCAAGGACACACAATTCTATAACCATCATCTTAAATAGGATATCTTAAATCTGATTTAATCTCAGGCATCTTGAATAATTTATCTGAAACATCATTTTTGACCCATGCGCCTTTCATAGTGTGGAGAGAGGATAATTCAGTTCACCTATTTTTCATGTGCAGACTCAGTTGATGGTTGAGGGAGTTGCATCAGAGAAAGAACGTAAGCCCTGGGAGTCAGGCCATGGCTGTTTCCTTGTCTTACATTCTTCACAATGAATGATAATTACTCTTGGTACTACTCTTCCTTTTTCTATTTGATTTTGAAGATGGTTTTTCCTGCCTGAGGC
This sequence comes from Hylia prasina, assembly GCA_013397195.1. Lineage (NCBI taxonomy): Eukaryota > Metazoa > Chordata > Aves > Passeriformes > Sylviidae > Hylia > Hylia prasina. The sequence goes on along the minus strand of VYXD01014879.1, from coordinate 437,110 downwards.
TAGATAAGCATCATTTTTTTATATTTAATTTTCAGCCACTGGTAGGGCAGGAGGTGAAAGTCCTCAGACAGCATTACCTCAGACAGTGGCTGAGCCATCCTTTCCCTGCTCCCTTCAGGGAGAGCAGGAGAGTTGCAGGGCCTGAAGCCTGGCTTTCCCTCCATCCTGTCCACCTTGCCACTGAACCCCTAGGGCCTCCAATTACATAAAAAAACCTAATTTTCAGAACTGCCTAAAACCTGCAAGTCTCCAGCAGGAGCTGGCAGTGCTCCTCGCACTGGCAGGTCAAACATGCGGCCTGCAGCAGTGGCTGGCTCCAGCCAAGTGTGCCCAAGCTTGGGTCTGGTGGGGTCGGCACTGTGGTGTGCCAGATAAAACCCTGAGTATCCTTCCTTTCGCAAGGAGAAAAAAAGACATGACTCAGGGTCCCAAGGCAAGCCCTGGAAATGCCTGTGGAGCAGCGGCACAGCCCTGCCTGGTGACGGGACAGCCTGACAATGGCTCACGCCAGCCCGGCCCAGCCCAGCCTCAGCAAGGCCCCCTCAGAGGTGCCACGAAAGCCCTGGTCTCACCTCGTCCTTCCACCCCCCTGCTGCCAGGTAAGGCCCCAGGGCTGAGCTTCTGCAACTCAGGCACTTCCACTACGGCTGGCCATGCGCTCTCCAGGGCAAGCCGACACCCAGGGCTGTCCAGGATCCTCCCCACCGCCACAGGCCGCCGGGCCCCTTATGGCATGTGGAGCAGCGCCGAGTCAGAGTACCTTATTTAACCCTGCTGAGGGAAACACCAACTCTTTCCCCTCTCAGCATTTGTTTTCAGTGGCTAATCCAGGAAACACACGTCCTTTCTATTTACTTAGAAAAGAATGAATAACAACCACGTTTCTCCCCAGGCCCTTCCCCCTCTCCGGTCCTCTCCTCGCTCCCCTCCTCTACTCTCCTCACTCCCCTCCTCTCCTCTCCTTGCCATTAAAAGGCAACCTCTGTGCTGCAGACATCGCGGGGCTGCTGGAGCACTTAAGCAGCGCCCTGTGAGCTGCAGCCATTTACTACGTGCGATTGTTTCTTCGAGACCTAATAATTCTACCATTGTTATTACAACACTGTGCACTAATACAAATGAGCTTGTAAATAGGGGTCCAACTAAAATAGAACCATTATAATCACAGCCCAAGCTGTAAATCACAGACTAGCGTATTCTGCTGTGGTTTGACCCAGAGCCAGGCAATAGTCAAAGAATCAAACTGCAGATGTTGGGATAGCAAATCTGCTTAAATTTAAACAGTGGCAATGATCCAAACAACGGGGGCCGGGGGGGGGAGAGTCCTTAGCACAATGTAGGAATTTACCCCCCCCCCA
>VYXD01014879.1:410562-435723 GCA_013397195.1 Hylia prasina | reverse complement strand
TGCCCAGCAGAGCATCTGCAGAGTGACGGATAATTAGCACTGTCTGCCAGGCTTGCAGGGACATACCTCCCACTGCCAGTGGTGAGATCAAACCCTCCAAGCCTTCCCTTGGGGAGAAGCCCAGGGGTACCCAATAATGTTCTGTGCCATTAACTGCATTAGAGTTACCCCAGAAACCAACAATTCAGAGTCATAGATTGACTACCTCTAACTTCATTAGCTTCTTGGTATGAGTAAATCTTCTGCCTTCTCTATCTCACTCTCAGATGTCCCTATTTTCCCACAACAAAGCCCAGGACACAGCTGCAATCTGGACTCTTGCTCAGGAGAGTTCATGGTGGGCACTTACCACCCCAAGCTGGGGCAAGAGCTCACGTCAAAGCATCCTTGGCCAGGGCACACCTGCCTAGAAGTGGCACGCTGAGGGTCATTTCACTGAGCAAAGCAGCATGCAGGGGCAGCAGGGACATTGTGCTGCAAATGTGGGGGAGCTGGGAAGAGGATCCACATGAGACTGTCATGCTCTGCCAGCTGTTTCTGTGGCTGTGGGAGGTGCAGTGTGGTTGCTTTTCCTCCAAGCCAGAAAGCAGGATCTGTGTCAGTAGTGCTCACAGGCGGTGTGTTTTTGTCTGGAGAATACAAGAGCCTTGGGAGTTGCCCCATGACATTTGAAATAATGTTATGAGCTTCTTTAAGAAAAGTCCATGGTCATTTGTTTCTCTGACAGCCCAAGGCAAACAAGTTGGATGGGTCTTGTTGCTCACCACGTTGTCACACGTGGTTGCAGGAGGACGGTTAAATGTAAGAACCTCCTTGATGTAACTTTAACTTGCTAGGAAGGAATTTTTTATGCTTTTTTTTAAATGTAATATTTAAGCCACTGCCAGGCAACAAGTCATAAGGACAGTCAATCACACAAACAGATGCCATGTAAATACATCTTTTAAGCAAGTAGCTCAAGAAATCATTGAGGGGATAAAGTAGTGATCTCTCCAGGGGAAAATTAGCAAAATGAGCTCACCAGTCTTGGATGAAGGCTGGACAGGATACAAACCAGCCATCCTTATGAATCTGCTTCTTCTCTGTGGCACTGACACAGCAGCTGTGAATATTAGTATTATTTCCCTAAAACCTTGTGACTAAATTCCACTAGCAGAACAATTTGCCCTTCCTGCTCAGGAAATATTTGCTGTTAAAATGACTTGAAGGCAACATGAACCAAGCTGGAGGAACCCCAGAAGGAGATGTTGGTTATAAAAAGCTCATTCACTTATTTGGAATATTTTCCTTAGAAATTGAGAAACCAACTTGGATGAAAGTTCTCTTTCCTCCTTTTTTCCTCTCTTAATGGTTCTTTTTAAGAGACAGTCTATCTCCTGGAGGTGGCAAACCTTATTTGGCCTCAGTCTCTTCCTGGAGGGAATACAAGGTTAGAAGCAGAAAAATGTGCCATTCCAAGCATGTATTGCAAAATTACCACCTTGGCATGAACTTCTTGAAAAGTCATTCTGATGCATCCAAATTTTCACAGGTTTTCCTGCTCCATTTGTCAAGGGCACCATTTTTAAAAAGTGCTATTTTTTTAGCCTTTGATTTACAGTAAGCCCATTGCTCAGAGGAAGCCTGCAGAAAAAGACCAGTTTCCTTTGATGCATTCCTAAGTGTCTTGGTGAGAGGAATAGTTCTGGTGTGTGAATCAGCTCTGTTTCCTCTGCCTGTCAGAAAAACAGTGCAGCCTTGCACTGCTGATATATGCCATGCTGCATGGGATGTGGTTGATCTCCATTGCTGCTGCTGCTGCTGCTCCACAGAGATCTGTTTCACAATGTGAGCAGTAACCAGATTAAAATCAATGCTGGAGGCTGTTGTGAACATTAAGCATCAAATAAACTCCAACACTGTACCATAATTCCTCATGAATGATTAGATCATCCTGCTGGGAGTGCTACCATTATACATAAGGGAAATGTCACCAGGTGCCTCATAAATTTAGTATACAAGTACTAAACATATTAGGTCTGATTCACTGCTGCCTAGCTTCAGTTTATCCTAGTATGAAACAGAGGAGTTACATCGGCATAAATGTGCAGTGAAACGCTGGTTCCCTTCTCATTTTAAGGGATCATCTGTTTCTACTGACTTTCATAAGACTGATGCTAAGTAGATTCACAGTTGCTCCACTCCAGCTATGTTAAGTCTCAGTTGTGGTAGATCATGCAGGGGAGCCGGTCCTGGGGAAAAATATAGGCTGGTATTTCTGGCATAGAAATGCAACTTCCCTAATAGTGAAGGGAGGTGAAGGCAAAAAAAATATTGTGCTCTGGAGCTGGGTTGACAAAATCAAATTAGCTGATTTAGAAGAAAAAAACAGACTCAAGGCAGGTTGGGTTTTGACACAGGATAGCTGCTCAAGTGCAAGTCCACCACAGAGCTTATGTTGAACAGGAGCTACATACATGATCCAAAACCCAGATTGTCTCCAATTCCCTGGCACTTCAATGAGAGCACTTCTGTCAGCTGCACTAAAATTTTCCTGGGCACGGGGAAGGTTGGCACGACACCATTTCGGTGTGTTCCACTGCTCCCATTCCAAATACGGTGACTTTCTCTTGGTGTTTCAATTTTTCCATAAAAAGACTAATTTCCCCCAAAGAGAATTTCCCTCCATCTACTGTATGTCAGGGAGGAAATAAAAGTCTCGTGCCTCAAAAACATAGTTGGGAAAATATTTAAAATTATATGCTATTGACAACAGCAGGAATAATGGAGAGAATATGGCCTATGAAGGTCCTGGTCCCTGACTTTCTCACTGAAGGATCATTCCCTGCAATCCCCCCTCAGTGCATGTTGTCCAAGGTATTTTTTTAATGAGGTGTTGACTAATTCCCCCAGGAAATTTTTCCGCAATCTGGCAGGTCTCATTGTTAGCATTCTACCCAGGCTAAATTTTGCTATACCAGACTTTGTCTCAAACTACTTCCCTCTTTCCTTGGTGTGTTATGCATCTTTCAAATATTTGTAGGCAGCTATCATATCCCCCTTTTTAGCTGTCTGTCAGCCAAGTTAAACATAATTAGCTTTTTTAATCTTCTTCCATAAATCCAGCTTGCTTTCTTGAAATCCAGTCCCCTTCTCCTACTTATGTGTCTTTTTGGTATGATGAAACTACATATTTTGTGGTTACTTTTCACACACTATCACTGATACCAGCAGGAAGAGGCATCAGAAAATCAGACAGTAGATCAGGGATGGTTTCTAGTCTAGGTCAATTTTTTTGCTTTTTGTAACATAGACAGCTTCACTGTCAAATAATTGAGGGTTTCCTTTGAATATTTATATCAGTTAATATTCACAAAATTCAAACCCTGTGGAGTACTTTCAAAGCTAATTGCTGTAAGAGATTAATTAGGAATTTTGTGCACGTTCTATGGGTAGACTTGGAACAGTAGAACACTGCTGGAAAATTAATTTACCTGTCACGACAATGTGTTAACTGATGTGGAAAAAATTACTTTTTTCCAAAACCAATTAGAAAATATTACCCAGGAATGTTTTGGGGGGTTTTTTTGTTTGTTTGGCACTAGTGAAACAAGTGTTCCAATGTCCCAGCACACATTCCCTGAGCATTTGCTACAGGATGCCAAAATGTTCTTGCCAAAAACAGGATGCCTCGTTTTTCAGATCTATATAAACAACAGGGAAGCATTTCCCATCATATGCATCCCACAGGACTGGATGGAGGCTTAACCAGAGCATTGTTTTGCACTTACTGATTCTGGACACAGGCAGTATCTATTTACTCATTTAGTCATTATTTATATATATATTATATATATGTATGTAACCTTTGGGAAGAAAGAGATGGGATTGAATGCACACAGCAAACATGAATTGAGTGTTCATATTTTCCAACCATTTTTCGATTTCTCCTTGAGATCGAAAGACTTCAGGGACTTAATAGCACTTTAATTTCAGCTAGGCTCCAGAGGTGCACTATCAAAATGCTGAAGAAATTCCTCCATACGGAGATTTTAGAGATGAACTGCCTCCAGGTCGTGGTTTGCTCACTTCTCAAGGTGACTGAAAAATCTCAGCTTCATGTATTAGTAATAAATGACTGAAACTATTTCCCAAGGAATGCGATTGATTCTTCATCCACTGGAATGTTTGTACCAAGGCTGGTTATTTTTAAAAAAATAAACAGTAATTAAACAGACACAAGTAATATCTGGTAAATCTGTACAACTTCTGTTTAGCAAAATGAGCAGATTATAAAATAATCCTTTGTCTGCCCTTAAGCATATACTAACAACTCCTTCCTTCGCTGTATGCATGAAGATTTGTGGATTTTCACTTCGTCTCCCTCAAATACCATAGCTATGACAAAAACTGTAAAGAGGCATCCTCCTTGTTAAAATGCCTTCAGGGAAATTAGCAACTGAAGCAAGAAAATCCCCCGAAGCAGGGATAGAAGCATGTTCAAGTGTAGGTCTCCTTCAATATTAATATACTTCCTGAGGGCAGATGTCTTTGTTCTCTAGGCCTCTTATGTACAAATTCTCAAGTCTCCTCTAAATACAATTGCAGAATGACTGGTCCATGTGGCTGCTTGAAGTTTTTGATACTTTGAAATTTATATTAAGTGCTCTAATTGTAAATTGAAGGGAAGCTGGGGAAAAAAAAATTCCTTTTTTTTTGGTGTCTTATAGTGTTTTCACAACTTTTCCTATCAAAATGTGTCTGTCCCAAAATCACTGAGACAGTGAATGTGTTATGTAGATTTCCTGTTTCTCTGATTTAGCTCACAGTAAATTCATAAGGAATTCAAGTGTGGAAAAGCTGAGAAAAAGATCCAAGTCCAAGCAAATGAAAATTAAAAGAGGGGAAGCTGCTTTTGCTATAACAATAGCTCAAAATTTCCTGAACTGCAGATTTTGCTGGCTGACAGAAGCCAAAATCCTTGCTGATTTTCATTTATTTTGCTGATGATGGTACTTTTGCAAGATCTCACCATAGTCATCTTAAAAGTGGAACAAAAGGCTTGAAAGTCAGCATTGAGACATCTGACATGAGTAATCATGACATCAGTGATCAGAGTTGTTCTCAGCAAAGGACTGTGGGATAAATGCACATAAAAATTGCATAGCTGTGTATGTGTTGTACTCCCACAAAGAGTTTGCAACCTGCAGTGTGCCCCACACAGACAGCAGCGATCAAACAATATAGGAGATGCAGTCTGCAGTTTGATTTTTTAGTTCATATTTTTTAAATAAAAATATCATTACTGGTTTTTACACAGGAAAAAAGCTGGATGAGCATCCAGGAGCAGACACTCAACCGAGGGAAGTCCACCTGGATGCAGCAGGTGGGGCAAAGCCTGCAAACTCTGCAGGTTAGTGCACGTCTGAGGCACCCAAAGTGACTCTCCCTTCTTGCTCAGCAAACAAGAGAGATTTTGTTCAGCCTAACGGGGATTCCCAGCATGGAAATCAACTGCTCCAATGCCCCCCAGCTGCTCCTTCCTTCCTGAGCTTGGTTACCTACTTTTAAAGCAAATAGCTTGCCACACAGAAGGTGTGAATTAGCCTTATCTAAGGGGACCCAGTGAGAAGGAACCATGGGGTGGGACGTCCAGTTAAGAACCAGTCTCTGATGTTGTCTCTGCAAATCCACAAATCAAATTAGCTTGAACCACACTGGATGAAAACACATGGTCCAGGCACCCTGGCCGTTGAGTAGCAATGAGCAGCAGCATGCCATGCTCCAAAAGGAAAAAAAAAAACATAACAGTGGTGGAAGTGGGGTACAAAAACACCTTTCAGGGGATCCCTGAAGCCATTCAGCTGAAGTGTGTGTCATGCAGAGGATATTTGTGAGAGACAACACAGCAGGGATCCTGAAAGTTTCCTGGGTGTGATGGCACTTTTGGGGTAAGGTGTGGGCTTACAGTGGAGGCTGCTGCTGATGTGCCCAGCCTGTGCCAGTGCTGGGAAGTGCTACATGGCCCATGAGGTGCCAGGGAAACCCAGTATGGAAAGAGGTGAGGAAAGACTCCTTACAATGTTGATTTGCTTTGAGCTTCAACTTTGCATCTTCTTCTATTCAAAGACTGTTCACTTTATTCTGGCACTTAAAAAGAAATCAAGCAGGTTAAAGGTCAGCTTTATTGTTTTTGTTGGGTTTTTAAAGAAGTTTAAACCAGAGCCTAAGGAGCCTACCTATGCCATTTGCGAAAGAAAAATAGCACATAAAGCCAGACATTTTAGATGTCCACTACTACAGCTGGGAAGATTTTATGGGCTACAAAATTAAATATGACAGTGACCCTGGATGTAGTGGAACAGCCTCTTCAGTTTTTCTCTCCAACACTAAGCTTGCTCATTTAATTCCTTCTGAATCCATAATTATATAAAATAAGATCAGGGTTATCATTATTATCTTGCCAAAATGTTCATTCCTTATGAAATAACTCCTATAATGATTCTACCAGAAATGGGGAAATACTCTTCTGGGTATAGGATAGACTTATGAGGGGCTATCTGTAGAAAAACAAAAATAACATGTCTAGGGGTTTTGCCAGTAACTTAAACAAGAGTAGAGCTAGGCTTATGCTGACTGTTTTTGAAAATTAAACTTCAATTTGTTAATGACCATTTGTATGACAGACTACTGGAAGCCATTTATCTGCAGAAATAAATACTCAAAATAGAAGAAGAAAACAGGACATAGCCAGGCAAGATGTGGTTTGTACTCAGGCTTCATATTTGCAGAAAGACAGATATATACTATTGCTCCGTTTTTTCAGGAAAACCACTACTGAAGCATTTTTGCCAACCTCTTTGAGGTCATGTCAAAAAATAACACTGAAAACTGACCTTTGGGGATTTTCCTGGCTAGCATTTCCCTGCCAGATAGAAAGCCATGGCCCTGAGTCAGCAAGGAACAGGCAGGCCTACCTTTAAACATGTCAAAGTAGGAGTAATCTAGTGAATCAGGGTTCATATGAGAGATCTAAGGGGGAAGATTTCATTAAAAAGACTAAACTACAGGAAATCCTGGCAGAGTTACATTTGAAATGTCACATGGGTCTTCTCCCTACCCTCCCTTTAGAATGAATTCATTAGTTGCAGCAAAACCCTTCTTAATAAAAGTGGTGGTGCTTTGCTGGAAGATGGACTTCACATGGTTACTTACTAACCTCTTGGTAGATTTATATTATGGTGGAGTATGAAGTCCAAGCAAAGCCTCCAGATATCAATAGAGAACAGATTAATGGAGATATTTCCTCTGCTAACAGCTAGCTGAACTCATAATTTCCTGAATGCTGACAGGTGCCACTCAAAAGCAACCACCAAGACCTGCAAGGCAGATTGAGCACCCACATCTGCTGTGTCCTTGTAGGAACCACTCATTCTCTAAAAATCAAACTTCCCCAGGGTGCCTTAAGTGGGACACTCAGGAACCGTGATAGCTAAAGCTTTTATAAAACCTCTAGCCTGAACCTACAGTGAAGTAGTCCAACTCAAAAGCAGATATTTCTAACAAAACTTGCCTGTTCTGATGAAAGACAGTATTTGTAATCGCTGCAAGTAAGAAGACTACATTTGGTTATTTTTTCTACTTCTTCCTCACCCCTCAAAGCAAGCTGAAATGACCTTTCAGCAACAGTTTTTCTTTTCTTCTTGGCTTGATTTGAACAAAGGCTTTCTGTCCACATGCATGTGAAAGAAAGTATGGATGCTTTAGTGGTGAAAACCCAAATATCTCTTTTGAGCTTTGCAGGCTTTCAACTGTCCTCTCAAAAACCACTCAACCAAGTGTTTGTGTGTGGTGAGGAGTGTATATATCAGGGCAGAAGACTAAATTAATCTAAAGCTTTCCAATGCTTCCAACACACTTCCAATTAGTGGGCAGTTAGTCAGTAGGCCTTGCAGTATTCCTGGGAATTTGGCACTAGACATGGAATGTTCATGCAGGCAGTGTGGACAAGCTTTCACTGGTCAAAACTGATGTTGCTTTTGTTCCATTCCTCAAACTGATTTGAGCTTAGTTTCTATAACTAGAGGACCTTGTGTCAGCTTTTGACTGAGGTTCCTTCAGAAGAAAAGCTTTAAAGGGAGAAGGTAGATAAACTAATGCAGGAATTCCTGTCTCAGTAATATCAGCTTTGCTAGAAGAAAAGCCAGATAACTTTGTGGTAGAACAGTACAGTTTTAATTAAGGTTTAGTGAGTGTGTTGACAAAAAAAGGTTTTTCTGCTGTTTGAAGCAATCAGGTCTGCTCACAACACGTGTGTTTTCTGAAGTACTTTTAGAGATACCCTCTGTGGCAAGGGTGCTTTTGCAGGTGGACCAGGTTGGGGAGCGTGCTGATGTCAGAGGGGAAAATATGCAAATCTTCCTTTGTTTGCAAGGCAGAACTTGAACAAAAGCTCTCCCCGGCAGCCCCATTAAAGTGCATTAAGGGCACTGATCCCTCTCTCAGGTTAAAATTGTCTTTGTCCCAGAGCTCCTGGACAGGGCTTTAAGGGATCTCCCTCAGCATGTCAGCCAGCAGGGTCCCATTCTCTGTGCAACTGCAGTCCTGCTGCAAATGGTGACAAGGGACAAATCTGCATCTCTTGAGAGCAAACCTAACTACTTGTACTTGCCCTGGGAAAAGGAATGAGGGAGGGTGCAGTAAATCTGTTCCCATTTCAGCATGGAACAGTAGGAGGAAATTAATTTATTCACTCATATCCAGTGCAAGAGAAGATTGTCCCTCTATTCTCTCACCACGATGAGATGTTGCCCCTACTCTGCCACATTTTCTGTAATCATCAATAGTTTTGTTTGTTCCAGAGTTACCTACTGAAGTCATTGCTAGATCAGGATAACAATTGGGAACTTTTCAGAAAACAATATTGTGGCTCTCATAAAAAGAATCTGGAGTTATTTCTTCATAGGCCAGGTGATGTTGTTCACGTGCTACTTATCTGGGCTTTCTGTGTCGTCTCTATTAGTGTCAAAAGAGGACAATTTCCATGCCTGCCCAGACTAGTCCGGTGGGATACCCTGGGATAAGACCACATTAGAAACAGGACCAAAGCATCATTTCCCTTAGGGAAGGACAGATTTATTGAACAGCAACACTCAAGTTATGGGCTGTTGAAAGCTTTGCAACTGTCTTGTTTTTCTAAGGGGTTGAAGCTTCCTGTCTTCTATGCAGTACTCACAGTCATACACTCCTGAGAAATTAAAAACATTTTGATTTCCTAAAAAGTCACCACTAATGATAAAATTCCTATTCAGCTGAAGGATTGTTCAATTTCCTCAAAATTTTACAATACCCTGGTGTATTAGTGTTTTTTAAGACTCCAGACAGCTAAGAAAAGGCTCAAAATTTAGAGTATCTCTATTTTGAAATGTCCAGCCTGAGGTCCAGTAAGCCTTATCCTTGTAAGCACATGGGACTACAGCTCAGGCTGACATCACAGAGAGCACATGGTGGCCATCGGTTTCAAAAATTCAGGTGTAGGCAGCTGAAATTGGCTTCTCAGAAACAGGTATTTCTAACACTACGTTTGAAAATGCAGAATTCCTCATATGGAGAGATCAAATGGTGAACATGTGGGGCTGGAAGCCATTCCCACTCAATCCAGTCACAGTTTCACAATGATAGGAATTTGGTTTTTAAGGCTGGATGCTTGTCCAGGTTGGGTCACGATCAGTTTGCACCATCTGGAGATGTAATACTTGACTGTTCCCCATTGCCTCTTTCCACTCTGATACAATTTTGTCCTGGGAATGCAAGGGGCTTAATTACCTTGGGGTTTCTAAGGGCTGGAGTTAACTGAACATTCCTTGTGACACTGAGTTGTATGGGAATTTAGCAAAGATCTCTTCTCAGGCAGCAGATCCCTTGTCTCAAGAAATCCTCTGATTAAATCATCAAGCTGTGGGACGTGCAGCTAAAGAGAACAACAGAGTTTGAAGGAACATTTAAAGAAATATTTTTGACAATTCCCAGTGCAGATGGGATGATGACACATGCTCTGGTCCTAGCAATCTTGCCTGGCAGGGGAGGGCTAGGGCTTTATATGTAAATACAAATATATATTTACATATTTTCTAACATCTGTTATGAATTTGTTTTCCCTTTGGTTCTATTTAAAGTATGTCTTGTCCCATTATCTCTGAGGCTGAAATTTGGAAGGGTTTCTTAGTAAACTCTATGTATTGCAGAGCCACAAGAAAAATTCTCCCTCCTCCACAGCTTTTCAGACAGTCCTTCTACAGTTATTCCTTCCTTGTATTTCTCAATGCATTAGCACCTCCCTAGCCTATGAAAGGAGCACACAGTTTTCTTAGTGGATTCCTGCTGGAAAGGGTATAATCTCACTACCAACTTCCAGGGATTTATATGGGGTCAGTCTAACCCATTTGTCCTGGCAGCCCAGCTTTGTAATTGTCCCGCAGCGTGGTGCCTCTTTCAGAGAGCTCCCTGCTGTTAGCTCGGGGTCCCATCCACGGTTTCTGCATCCTGAAAGAAAAGCTGCCTGCTGCAAAGGACAAGTGCCGGAGCCACCACTGCAGAGATGGCTCCCAACAGCCTCTGAGGCCAGGCGATGCCACAGCCAGGGTTAGAGCTGCAAAAGGACCTTGGGAGCAAAGTTCAACCCACTGTCCTGACAGGAGATTTATGCAGTCTATGGAGCAAAGCTAAACAGGACAGCATGCAGGATTCAGACTACGTGAGAGAGAGACACACTTTATTTGTGTTAAGTAAATAGATAAAGTGAAAGGGGAAAGGGCAAAAAAGAAAATGTCAAAGTGGGTCGATGCCAACATTCCCACATGGTCTCTGATAGCAAAGGCTTCAGTGCAGGGTGCTCACTGAGAGACAGATTGGGCATGGATTTTCAGAGGTGCTCCGTGCCAAAAAAAACTTGAGTTCACACTGGCAGTCAAGATGCTTTGCTGAATGAAGAAGTAGGGTGATGTACTGACCCAGAAGTGCACCTATAGCCAGCACCCACAGCTGATTTCCTTATTTTGATAGCAGTCACCTACCTAACTCCTTTGTGGTCCTGGGCCTGATGCAATACTAAGTGAGAACTTGAGCTGGGATGAAAAGTCTTCTGGAGATTCGTAAAATTGTCTCATAAAATGCTTTACCAAGGAATAATTAAGCATCAGTGCAAATAAATGTAATTTCCTTAAAAATTTCAGGGCTCTGTATGGCCAGATGACACGCAAATCAAAGGGTTTTCTGCACTGATAAAATTCCAGGAAATAAGGGGTGGGGAGTAAGGAATTGAGGGAGATAGCCAGAAACAAAATGCTCAGATCATCTATCCAAAAAAGCTGCTTCTCCAGCCAAATTACTCAGTCTTTTATGAGAAAGATGTCTTGGTTTGGCAAGGAGGAAAAAACATCTCCACCAGACAATAAAATAAAGCTCCAGTTGAATTCTAAATACCAATAATGCAGTGGAAACCCCGCTTGTTCTCTGCTGTGGTAAAACTTTCAGTTGAAACCCTGAAATGAGTAACCCTCAAACAGGTACCAGGGACCTTGGGCTGATGCTAGCAAACATCCGAGTTTTTATTGGCTCCACAAAAGCTTTCCTGCAGATTTGTCTCCAGAAGCAGCTCATTAAAATGAGCTGTGAACCACTGAGATAAATGTCGAATCAAACTGATAAGCTTCTTATATATACCAAATTTACATAAGTATCAGACATCTCCCTTCATTAGGCTGGTTATGACTTACCCTGTAGCTATAACTGAGGCTCTGCTGTTGCAAAGTTTTACTGCACATGCTTATGGAGTCCATAACAAATTTATCTGCAAATTCATTTGTCTGTAGTAACTAAAAATGCTTCTCTCTTGTTTCCTTGCTGCTGTCTTGCCCAAACCATAAAAACTAGACAATTTCTGAGAACCACTGGAATGCCTATGCAGTAAACATAAAAGAAAAGCAGGTCTGTCTACAGATTTACTATGTGACTTCAGCGAAGGCATATTGCTCTGTACTTATCTTCTGTAATAAATAGGAAAATTAAGACTCTGAGCCTTAATTAAAATTAAGCCTTAAAATTAAGACTCTGAGATTTCTACCCCAGCCAGAGCTGTGCATTCTGAGAGCTGTACAAAGATGTACGTAATTACTCTTCAGAGCTTGCCACAAATGTGCAACATGCCCAGCCATCCAGAACTTTTCTAGAAGTCATTATTTTTAAAATGAAACAAATAGTTTGTCCTCCCCTTCACTTCTTAACTAGTGTGTTTAAAAAAAAAAAAAATTGTTTCATAATTGCTGTTACAGAAGAGACTTGCAGTATATTTTCCACCAGCAGCACAATTAGACCTTATTTACCTCATGTGCAAGAACAGGCATGCTGACTTTGATTATACACCTCATAATTCCTGACTCAATTAGCACACAGCAGATAATCGTTCCTTTTGTAATGTATGAAGGCCTGCTTACCATTCTGCATCATTGGCTTCTTCCCTTTATTCCCACTGGGTTTTAAGTGGTTGTAATCTAGCAGCTACAGCTATGGCTTCTTGTTTTAAAAAGCTCAAGAGAGAGAAAATGAATTAGAACAATTAAAGCCTTTTTTTTTGGCACAGTATCCAAACCTTGGATCCTAATCCAAACTGCCTATAATTTAAAAAAACAAAATATACACCATAAGTATCTTGTGGCAGCATCAAGGGTGAGGCTTAATGGTGTCTTGCTCAGAGCCAATATGAAGACACTGCCAACCATTTCCTTTATTTTAACAAGTCCCCAGCACAAACAGCATACCTAACACCCAGCTTCCCTTATAATGCCCACCTATTTTCCAAGAAAAACAATCCAAAGCCTTCTGGTGATCATGGGAATTCCCTTTTCTCCTTCTCACCAGCTGATTACTGTCTGGTCAAGGCCATCTGACCAAAATCAATACACAGTTGACAGCAGTGAATGGCCATCAGTCTTTTTTGAGTAAATTACTGCTCAAACCTCCTAAATTTTACCAACAAAAACATTGTCAATAAACTGTCCCTTTCCCAGATGGGGAGGAGAAAGGACCATGGCCATCTGTCTCTGAGCTACAAATGAATTCTGCTGTGTCTGCTCAGCCAGCTCTGTCTCACCTACAGCACACCTGGCCCACAAAATTCATTTATCTTTAACAGAAAATCCCCAGCCAGCTGTTCTCCACCAAACTTTTCTAGAGCTGAAAGCTCTGTGTGCTTTGCAATGCCAAATGCTTCACAGCAAGGGAGTCTCTGTGGCCACCCACAATATATTCAGATGCACAAATGAGCCAAGGAGGTTTGCATAAACAACTTGGTACAAAGTGCTGAGATGCTGCTGTATTTCTTTATGACAAGTTCATTACCATTTGGCATTGGCTCATGCTGATGTACAGTGAAAAATAAAATGGGGAGAGACTCTTCGCAGTTACATTAATTTCATTTTATTTAATAAAAAACAGTATCAGATTAAAAATACAAACACTTCGGGTGATTATCCAGCGTTTTTCCCTGTGTGCCTCGTAGAGCTCAAACCAACCAAGGATTGGGAGAAAAAAATAAAAAAACCCAAAAAATAACACCAAACAATTTTGGCTGGAGCTGTAAAATAATGTTGCACCAATTAAATTACACCAAATATATTATTATAACTTTGAAATGGCTTTCAGACCAATAAATTAAAAAAAAAGACAAATTCAAATAAAAAAGTTGACTTTGTATTACAAAAAAAAATTAAATAAGAATCACAACACTAATAGTATCAATGTGCAGTCAAGTTGGTTTTTTTCTTCTCTTCTAGGAATGATAACATGCCAGTAAACATGTAACATGCCAGTAACATGCCAGTAAATCCCTACATAACATTTCCAGTTTGGCAGCAAGCAGTCACTCACTCATTCACATTTGTACACAAGGAAGCAGGCCTGGGCAAAAGCCTTGGAGATAGGAGCCTTCAGGGTGCTCCTCACTTCCCTGCCATGGCCAGTTCAACTCCCTTCCCCTCGTCCTGAAACCTCTATAAATCCACTCAAGGTTTGGTGCCAGATGTGCAGGGAAGGGGTGATGCTCTGGCCTCAGCTGGACAGCACTGACTCACACCAGCTGAGGATGCAGCTTTTACACCCCAGGGCATGAGTTAAAAGTGTGGCTGCAAGGCACATCCACCCTTATTTCAGGAAGGCCATGGAGGCTACGTTGAGTTGTTTTAAAATGGCACCACAGCAAACCTGTTAATTCAACACAGTGCAAAATGGGGTGCTGGTTTGGGATGGGGTAAAAGAGCACATGCAGGGCTTGTGAGAGAAGATGAGACCTCTGAATATCATAGAGAGATGTACACATCTGTAGAGAAGTAACTTGAAGTTGCCCTTCCCAAGCAAACGACAGTGAGCTCAGGAAGAACAACTACCTGAGAGTATGTCTCTCAGAGATTTCGTGGTTTTGATGCCATTTATTTCAGAGTCAAATTTGATACAGTGTAAGTGAATAAGTAAAAAGTAAAGGTTTTCCATAGAGGCAGATTGACTGATTTAGGAAAATCAAGCTGGTTCATCTTTATGCTAGGTTTCCCACTTGATTTTTAGGAGGCACTAGCAGACTTAAGTACCATGACACACTGATTAAGAGGAATCTGCAAGTGAAATAGCTCCCTGTTCCAGATGCCAATGATAGATGGACCTATCCCCACTTCCCAAGGAATTCCCAGAGGAACTCATTTCAGTTTCTGCACCATCTCGCCGATTTGGGACACAGTGTGGCAAACTCTGCTTTCAGTTCCAGTTCCAGGGCGGGAGTGAGACCAGAACTTGCCCCATGCCCCTCTGCTCTGGGTATGAGTGTGGATACAAGTTTTGCAGCTGTGGATCATTTGACATCATCGTCAGAAACCTGTGATTAATCACATCAGTGCACCTCCAAGAAAGCCAGGAGCTATGTGCTCTTGGAAATAAGACTGAGATGGGCCTGAAGATTCCAGTTTGCCCAGGCCTGTCAAACACACAGTGCCTTTCTGACATAGGCTTACATTCAGGTAATCCAGTAGACCCATGTGGTACCTTTATGAGAGTTGAAGCCTTCGGTCTGGATAGCTGGATATGTCTGTGAACACAAGCACATATCCTTTTTTTTCAAACTGGTATCATTGCACACTCAGTACTAGCTACACTAGATAGAGGCAGGCCCACAACTATGCTAACTCTGTTATTAAATCTACTGTTATCATTTCATCACTCTATTCTTTCTGCTCCATTACCACCAACCTAGAAACATTTTCATTTGCAGAAAGGCATGAAACTTCTTCCCACTAACTTTCTGACCTCTATCCATTTCCTACATTCTACAACCTCTTCCTTACCTAACATTCCGGTTGCAAACTACTGTCACCCCCAAATACTACAAGCTAGCAGCAAGGTGACACCACTTGCTGACAGTGACTGAACTCTTGACTTGAGGGTGAGTTAATCCTTGAGACCCTTTGTCACATCTTTCTCTGGGCGTTCATCTGGCTGGCCATTTTGAAAGTCACAGACTGAACATATAGGTTGAAATGCCTTAAAAGATCATTTAGCTGCTGATAACACCCATTCCTTCCAGTTGCCATTATAATTTCTGTGGCTCTGTTTTTGCTGGTAGCTGGAAACACTTTGAGAACTTTCTACTCATTGAAGAGCAATGGCTCTGGACACTGTGGGAGGTCCAGATATGAATGCCTGCTCCATTGCTTGTCCACAAACACCTCATGACGTTTTCCTGGGGCAAGTCTCTCAAATTATCTTAGAACACATTCAGAACCTCTCAGGTCACTCTGGTGGAAGGGATCATGGTGACCACCTAGCCTGGTGTCCTGCATAATGCAAGCCAAAGATTCCCACTGTGCAATCACTGTACCCAGACAAATAACTTCAGAAGGAAATAATGCCTCTTGTTCTAAAAGGCATCCAAACCTGACTTGAAGAATACAGCTCATCTCTTAATAAAGCTTATCTAATATAATTACAAACCTCTCAAAACGTGTGTCCCTCACTTCCAGTTTTAATTCTGTCTAGCTTTGACTTTGAGCCATCATATCTCGACGCTTTTGTCTGCTGGCTCCTGATGTGCTTTCATCACAGATACAAAGACCAAAGGTTTTTCTCTGGTCAGATAGGTAATATTTTGAGGACACAAAATTAGAGAAGTGTGAGATGGCTCTGGGGCAACTTTACTTGGAGTTCAGCTAAGTAGGTACAGTTCCTCTGAATCAAAACCTACCACTATCAGCAAATCAGTGACCTGGCTTACTCCATCATAAAGGTACACAGAATAACTCCCTTCCCTCCCTTTTCCATCTTCCCCTCTGCTAGTTGAGCTTATTGCAGATCTCTAGGGCTTTCTTGTAGACCTGAGTCACATCATCCATATCTGTAAGAAGAGAAAAACTGCTGTCCCCCAGACGGTTGCGGTAACGCTTTAGATACTGTGGCCGTGGGCGGTTCTGAAGTCCTTCAAAGTCTTGGATCTGGAGGAAATTTTCGGCAGAGACACAGCTCCGTATTCTCTGCCTGTTTGGCCTGTTCTCTTGCAAATCCAGCAAATCAAATGAGTCACTGGACAAAATACTGTCATCACTAATTACACTAGAAGGGCGACTGTAACTTCGAGGTAATGCGTCCCCAGGCAAGACCATTTCTTCCATGGCCTCCAGTGTTGGTGTGTCAGGGCTAATCAAAGCAGGTTCAGTGCTGTTGGTAGAATACTTGCTGTTATGTTTCAAGATGCCCTTACGCCTGCAGGAATGGCTGTTATACCCATTTCTGGATGGCTCTGTGACCCCTGGAGAAGTGTCACTGTTTACTGTCTCATCATTATTGTCCAAGAGTTCAGAAGATTCACTTCTTTCTGGAGAGGAGTAATAGCCAGACTCCCTCTGCTGAGTCTTCTTTAAGATTCCTTTTTTTGGCATTAGTGAAGACTGCTTAGTGCCATACTTGCCAGCTACCTCTCCCTCTACAACACTTTTAATGGCCACGCCAGTCCTACACAACTCTTGCTCCATCTTAAAAGCAGAGGGTAACACTGGGTTGACAACTCCTTCAATAAAACCTGCACTGTGAGAGCGATGTTCACTGTTGCTCCTTTTCTTCAGGATGCCTTTGGGTCTCTTGGAGGTCGGTTTGGTTGCATTTTCAGCTCCTCCTTCCTGGATGGACTGTGCAATGTCATTTTCCTTTTTTGATTTTTTCAGAGACCTTTGTCTCTCTAGTGTGATTTCAGGACCTTTGGGCTTAGAAAGGCACTTGATTTTGGTATCAGTCTCTGGTTGGAGGCCAGTAGAACGGTGATGCCAATCAATGAACCTTGCCAGCAGTGGGGACTCGGAGTCCCTCATGGCATCACAGTCACAGACACTGCTCTTGTAGCCCCAGTTAACCCACCAGTGGTTGGCAATGTCTTCAATGGTTGCTCGGCGTTCAGGGTTCACCATCAGCATCCACCTGATAAGACCACGAGCATCTGTGGATGAAGAATGGCATGTAACACCTTTAGAAAATGGGCATTCTTAGGTTTGTCGGTTTAAATTGAAAGTGTGAAGACAATCAAATGAGCAAAAATAATGTTCCATACTACAGAGAAAGTGAAAGGGAACAAGGCTTTGACTATGAGTCAATGATGGAAAATGCCTCTGAGCACTACTTTTTATCAGAAGAATATGATCCACTCTGGAAAATGTACACTGGGCTATCCAGTAAATTAAGGTTTGTACTGTATTAGACAGAGAATAGTTCCATATTATTGAAGGAAGTCACCAACCAATTGACTCTAATGACAAAACTTAGAGGAAAATTGGGACATTTTAAATGATCTACACATTATTGTTTCTGTATTTACTTTTTCCATAAAGTGTCATCTTCTGTGTATTGTAAAGGTTTGTTTTCATACAGAGAGCAAGAAGACAGAAAATTGAAAGGAATGGCAAACAGCTGATATAAGATAAATACTCATTTAAATATAATATCTGCATAGATATTTAAGGCTGGAAGGAGTCATTATTATCAATGAGCCAGACTTAGCTGCTACTTTTCTGTCAGGTGAATGCTTAATGTGCTATCCTAGAAGCCAATGGGAACACAGTGGCTTTAATTCAGATTTTGGCCTGCCTTCTTTAATAAGAGACTATGTTGCTCTGGCCATTCACCTTTTCTCTGCCTGTGAGAGCCCACAGCACAGTGAGAGGACTGCTCTGTACCAGCACGTTGTAGCAGTTTACAGCTCATCTGAACAATTCCAACTGCAATAGCTAGCAGACCTTCCACTGCCACAGATCTACCTAAAAGAGCTCATTACAGCTCCCCAAGGCAGCAAAATCTATCTGCTACAAAACTTTAATTTCAAAAGGGCTTTTAGAAAGTGCTGTACTCAGATGGGAATTTATAGCAGATGAACTCAGTAGGAGAATGAGGTTTGTTTTTTTTTTTTGGTGTACATCATTCTAATATGACACTGTAACATGCTGGAAGGGGCCAAACAAAATGCTCCATTCTGAACTACTGTCAGCTCAGTACATGGCTCTCCCTCCTTTTTCATACCTGAGGTCTGTGTTGGCTCACGATATTCTCCACTGCTGATCTGCCTGATGAGATTTTTGTGATCAAAGCCATCAAAGGGCATCGTTCCATAGACCAGAGTGTAAAGCAATACACCGAGGGCCCAGCTGTCAACCTGAAATACAGACACAACACGTGTAGGCCCAGGAAAGTTGATCCCTGCCCTTCTCCATGCCATTAGCACCACAAGAGCAGCATCACGTCCACCTGCACCTACTGCTGAGCAAACTGGTATCTAACATCTCACTGACACCCACAGGCAAGGTAAACAAAAGTGAAGCGGCTTAAGAACTTCAAATACGGGACAGACCCAAGTGAACTCACATGTGCAGTAACGTTTGCATTAAGACTACCCCTCACCAAAGACATCTCCATACCAGCACAGAAAAACTGACCCTTCTTACCTCTGGGCCTCTGTAAGGCCGTCCATTAACTATTTCAGGGGAAGCATACAGTGGGCTTCCACAAAAGGTCTGCAGAAACTTGTCTTTATGATAAAGGTTGGAGAGTCCAAAATCAGCAATCTGCAAATAGAATTCCACAAGGCATTTGTAATATTAATGATTTCTTAAAGTAACAAAAAATCCTTTATCAGGAAAGACTTAGCTATATTTGTCTCTGCCATAGGGCAAGGAACTCAATGTGGATTTTACTTTTCTCTCTAAAGATCCCTCAGAGAAGAAGGGTTCCTAGGTTAAGTCCTCTTGATTAGGAACAAGGATGCTTTGGATCCATTCACATACAGGCCATCAACTGCACAACCATCAACTGGTAATTTTATCCTGGATGAATTGCACATGCTTGCAAAGACAATCTCATACTGGGAAGCCTGCTGTCCACTGACTGCTCTTCATCTTGTATAGTCATTAATACCAGAGGAAAGCAAGCAGAAAGTACCACCCTTCTTATCACACACGTGCAAGCCAAAAGCCGCGACCTTTAAAATCAACAGGAGGAGGGAGACAGAAGCTTTGCAGAAAGCTAAGCATTACTTAAGAAAGTGATTTTTGAAATCATCTGCAGTGTAGCTATGCCTGAACAAGGGACCAAGTGAGGCAGTTACTCCCTCCTCCAGATTCAGGGACATGGGGCTGAGGAATCTGAGCTGTTAAGCCCATGAGATGTCTATCACAAGATAATATACACAACTCTGGTTCCTAACTGGAAACAATGGGCCCAAATCCGGCTTTCCCAACACAAACAAAACTTCCCTTGGGACTGTTGGGAATTTTGCCCATGTAGGAATTGCAGGATCAGGTCCAAATATTTTGTTTACTTCAATCCTCTGTTCTTGTTCTTACAAAACAAAGGCTGAGGAAAGCAATACAAAATACTCCCACAACCTCTACATTTTCTTTGTTTCTCTAGCACAAGGCAACACATCTCATTTTCATCTTGTGTAAAATCCAAATGTTTCTGCTTCCCAGAGATACTTGTATTATTCCCCACAATCAACACAATGCCTACATAAAAGACATAAAGCACAGGCATAAAAAAGGTATTGTAGATATAAAAGACAGGAGTTTTCTCTGGGTTTTCTTCACCTTATTCATGTCTTTTCTACCAAAAAGAAATTTGATCCCAGGAATTTTCACTAGAGAAAATTCAAGAAAACACAAGGTGAGTGGGAAAGAAAAGCACCACCATTCACTCTTGGCTTTCTAAAATGTGTATCATTGATGCCTCTAATACCTGTTGAATTACAGTGTTCAGTGAAATCTTGGAAGAGGTAAAGTCTTTCTCTCTACTTCCTCAACTGATACAGCTACACTGAAAAATGACACAGTTGAGACCAAAACAGGAACATATATATGTTTTCTAAACAGACATAAATAGATACATAGCTGTTAGGTACTTTCACATTAGAAAAACAAACTTTTTAAATATATCATTTTTACACATTTTTTGAAGTTACAAGTCAAATAGGAGATTTCATGCTTCACTCTTCCCGATTTTGATGTTCTGCTTGCGCAGGTGTTTCACTGACAATCTGTATTCATCCTGCTCAAAGAGCAGCTGATTTCTGTTAATTACTTTTAATTCATTTCACCATGTTCATTCATAGATTGAATTCACTCAGTCCCTCAGACAGCGTATTATCACCTCACAGCAGAAAATTCAACCCTTAAATAAATGCGGTTTGTAAAATCTTCATTGTATGGTTGGAATGTCATTGAAAACAGCTGGTGTAGAATTGCAGTCAGGAAACATATTCTCATGGCTCAGATTGCACTTAATTGCCTTAAATTCCACTTTCTTATCAAGTCACCTTTCCTGGCTTGCAGGAAGTTGGTTTTAAGCCTTATGAAGTGTGCCCTGTCAATCAGGGGAAGAATGGGATCATTTCAGTGTTAAAAATTCATGCTGGTCATTGATTTTTATTTTAGTTCAGGATGCAGCTAAGACAAGGACAAACACTGCACAGTGTGATTCCTTAGGAAAATACATTCCCGTAACACCATGGAATGTATAAAATGCATGTGGATGTGCATGAATATATATATATATAAGGATACACATACCATTGTTCACTCTAAGAAACTCTCAGACTTGGGCATTCATGTTTTCATTTGACCATTCAGGAAAAGAGTATTTATGTTACAGTCCACTCCCATGCTCACAGACTGATGTTTATCAGCTTTTCCCATTAAAAGTGTCATGCCCCCCAAAACAAGATTAATAGAAGCCAACATTACTTCATGTTCTTGGCACTTAAATGGAACTAAGACATCAAGTCAAAAAAACTTCCTAAATTGGGAGGAGCAGAAAAGTGGATTTTTATTCCCCTTGCTTCAGCAGTGTGTGTTTCATATTTGCTGTTAGCTATGATAAACCAGATGGAAGTTATTGTTGAAGTGTGGAATATAAATTCCATGAAATTCACACTCATGGAAATTGTCAGTTTTATCCCACTTAAGAATCTGTCTCTCTGTACTACAGACAGAGACATAGTTAGGTCTCTTAAAGCAAATGAAATGTACGTGCATTGGTGAGACTTCCAGCAAAGTAAATCCCAATTCCATACACTTAGTCTGTATATATGAAACCCTCGTGGGTTTTTAGTGGTTAGTCTGATGGGTGTCCCCTTACCAGCCCAAGAGAATGTGCAGTTAGCAGGATTATGTTACTCTTATACTTGCATTGTTCTACTCTTCTATCACTTTGAGGTTGATCATACCATTTACGTCAACCTCTGCTAGACATCTCTTTCAGCTGCAAATCCCAGCCCAGGAACCATTCTCATCCCTACTGTGAACAAGGATATTCAGTCTCACAAGTGTTTAAAGTTCATTTGATTCATTTATGTCTCCTGCATTTAGTGGTTTTCAGTAAAAGCCTGCAGGAAATAGAACTGCATACAAGAAATCCATGAAAAAGCTAATAATACACCACAGATTCAATCACCTTTTTCCTCTCATTGCACTCCACCTCTGGCCTGTGGACATGCAGAACTCTTCAAAATCTGTAATTTTTTGAAACTGGTGTCTCCTTGTTGCTGTATTCTAACACATGACTCTGCTTCCAGAGATTTTTACTCACAATCACAACTCTTAAAAACAAAAAACAAACCCCTTATAATGTCTCCATACACTACTTTATGACCTTCATTTCATTATCTAAAGCTTAAGAATGGTTTCCAAGTTAGTGTAGTAACAAGTAAAATGGCCTTTTAGGTCAGATAATAATTTCAAATGGATTACTTGTCATCTTTATGTCCTGTTTAAGCTGCTATACAGGGATCCATTTTTACAACATCTTATTTTTTCTTCACATTATTAGGACATGTTTTTGTAAATCATAATGCAGAGATCACTGGCTTCATCAGAAACATGTATTTAATTGCGCACTGCACCTAAGATCAAAGAGATTCCTTTAATTTTCTCATTCTTAAAATCAAACCACCAATTTTGTGTTTGTAATCCACTGAATGAAATATAAATACTAGGAAAGTACATATAAGACTATGAATCCATTTCTAGAAAATGCCTTCCCCTGAGTATCTGAAGCCTTCAGTCAATAGCAAACCCCAAACTGCATTTTTTTCTGCTTGAACAAACCGCATGTAAATACTCTCAGAATGAGGACCTGACAAATTTACTCCTAATAAATAATTTACAGTTCCATATGTGTTTCCTTGCCAATGGTTACTGTTTAGTGAAACAAAGAAAAAGGGGGAAGTAAAAGTCTGTGCAAGTAACACAGAAACCACAGCAACATATTCAAAGCTTCAGCGTCAGGGAAATATTGGCTATATGCTTAACATCAAGTATTCAAAGCTGACCTTAGTCACAAGGTTTAAAAAAAAGAGAGCACAGAGAAGAAGAAAAACTATACCAAAAGACACCTCTTGAAGCAATGCAAATTCAAACACTATTGACTGTAAGATGTATGAAATATCAATACGTTCCTGAGTTCAATCTGTTTTTCAGTTTCATGAGACCCTTTGCAGAAGTAGTGACTAGGAGACAGCAAAGAAGCCACTTGCCCATGCCAAGGCAGCCTTGCCTGCTCAGAGGCCTTAACATTGAAGAGATGTAGCTGAGGAAGGCTGGAAATATGAAAAATACCTACAGCAGCTTAAACACAACGCAAGTCAGGAAAGGGAAACTCTCAAAAAGACTACATCCAAATGACTGGAAGATATGTGAGGAAGTAGAGCTACCTGAATTTCTTCCACAGCAGTAGCACTTGCTATGGCACCTGAAATGCATCTGTGGTTCTGAAGCCCCTGGGTCAGCTCCAAGTGTGGACCAAACAAAGCTGCCTGTCCTTGCCCCATCCTTCTGCTCTACCCGCAGAAGAACAACTCCCATAAAGGAGATAAGGGCAGGAGTGGAGCAGTCTGACAAAGCTCAGCTCCCCAGAGGCTTGAGGAAGTGATTGGTTTTGCATATGAGGACCACAGTGCAGAGATCACAAGCTAGCAAATTCCACAAATTCCTCTTTTCTCTCAAGAATTCTCTGATTAGCTGGGAAGATAGTTTGGCGTGTAATGTGGAAAGAAAGGTCATCCTGCCTGCGGAAGCCTGAGTCGTATACAATGTCCAAGAAAGGCGACGTTTTGTTTTCAGTGCTGCTGAGAACAGCTCTGGCTGCTGCAGACAGCGTCCCGGTAGGAACAGGAGAGGGAGGTCTGCTCCAATGCTGGATGCTAAGAGCAAAACATCCAAATATTGCATAGGATGGGCCTTCTGTAAAAGACTATTTTTGGAAACCACAGATTTATGTGCCTTTAATCCACTAGTTGATCCAAGTTAGCTTCTGTCATCAGCATTACACAGATGGCAGCTACCACATGTTACTTTCCGTTTGCATTGCATATCAGCTCGAAATGGAGACAATCTCTTCAGTGTGAAGCACAGAAGGCTGTGCCTGCAGGCCCAGGGCTTTCAGGGGAGACAAAAGGAAGACCCAGGCAATTTAGGTACTGGGCTCCACAAGTAGCTCCTTGATTACTTTTTTAACTAAATAAGGATGCTCAAGCGTCAGCAGAAACTCTTCGGTGTTCCTCCCTCTCCTTGTTTGCCCATGGATGAGCACATCCAGCCACCCTTACACCCAGCTACCCAAGAAGGAACAAAGTTGAAACAGGTTCAGCCACCTGGAAATTACACTTATTTTATGGAGGAATATAGATAGTATATATATAGGAAATTACTGTGGAAATTAAATCTCTGCATTATTTAACTTTCTGCTACAGCTATAAACAATAGAAGAAAAAGACAGGAAGAGAGGTCATTCCCTTGCTTCCACTGGGGAGAAATGGCATGGAAATGACATCACTGACATCACTATCCAAAGTATACGTTTGTGTCTGAAGTTCCAAGGCCATTTCCTAATGAAGCACATGTGCTTTAGCAGGTTTATTTTGAAACTCTACTTGCTTATTTTCCAGCCATGATCAAAAGAACATTTACACTGTTCTGCAGGAGGCACTTGAACCCTGTAGACCAGAACAGTTTTTTCCTAGCCCCAGAAGCAGCCAGCAATAATATCATTTGTACAAAAAGCCGGATTGCACTAAATACTCTGCTGTTTTCTACCAGTGGTAGATACTGCATTGGAAATAGTGGACTTTGCGTAGCAGGAAAGGGTTTTCTCCTCCCAAGTATGCAAAGCTCCATTTAGTGTGTATTACTGGGAATCAGTGGTGTCTTCCCCCAACCTCCAGACCTCTGAGCCTCTTGCCAGATGCTGTTGCTTAGTAGCTGTTACCATAACAATGGTTCTTCTAATACCTTGGGTAAAAATGTTATAAAACATGCAAATCCGTTCTGAGAATCTGACAAAAAGAATCCTACCTTAATATTAAAATTGTCATCAAGAAGAATGTTTTCCAATTTTAGGTCCCTGTGGACAACACCATTCTGAAATAAAGAAGAAAAGACAGGGAAGAGAATGAGAAAATATTGGGAAAATTAAAGATGAGCTGGCAGGGTGGTCTTTGCATCTACATTTCAGGGCTGATTTCAGTGTTGTAACACTCATGGCCCAGTGACTAGTAGAAAGCGCTGTATTAGTCACTTGCTGTGTGGTTAAGGGAAGAATGACTGGAATCTGTCCTCCCAC
>VYXD01014879.1:375951-410503 GCA_013397195.1 Hylia prasina | reverse complement strand
TTTCATCCTGCATCCTGCCCCCACTACGTGAAAGCAGGATAGTCTTCCCAGGCACAGAAACCAGCATCTGTCAATGACGTTAGCCCCTACAAAAGCCCTCATTCCTCCAATGAGCAGCCACGTGGATCGGGGGAGTTATAATCCCAGAGGATTGTAAATGTTAGGGATGGAAGCAAACAGACTGGGTCTAGGTCAGAGCCTTCTTTACAGAAACTTGGGAAAATTAACTGCAAAAGGAATGGCACTGCAGCTTTTCTGCACTATGCAGTGAGGACTTTGGGAAACTCCCTTTTTTATCAGAATTCAAGTAGAGACTTAAGTGTTTTAAGAATTCGAATTAAAATTGTGTTAGCTGCTCATTGCTTTTAGCTTCATGCAAGTTTTGACTCTATGCAGTTGTTTTGTAAACAGGGATAAAAGGTCTATGATGATAGCCAGTCAGCTACCTTGGGTTTAATTGTGTGATTTGTCATTCCAAGTGGGAACTGTGATTGATAAGGTCATTAGCAAATGGTATCTTTCCCACTACATATGGTGAAGTTACTTTTACCCATCCAGAATGAGTTGTACAAAGCTCGTACAGGAACGTCATAGCTTTCTCTTGGCTTTTTCTTTCATGTATTTTATTTCCTATCCTAAAGTTGTTTAGTAGCATATTCAAATTCCAAACAAACATTTGTCCGAATGCATCAATATTAATACTTTAGAGGTTATATGGGATGCCTTCTCTAGTTGATGTAATTTTTGAGTTTTTAATGTCAGGAGAATTACTTTAAAGGCAAAAATGCAAGGTAGGTCTAAAGTAAGGGTGTGTCTGGTATCTGCTGTACATCATTAGTCTTTAAAAAAGAGGCACTAGTTCAGTGTAGCACTTTTAATGAAGATCTCCTGTTTCAATGATAAAATCATATGCTCTGATACTTAATAATGAATGCCATTGCCTCAGACATGCTTTGAAATATATGCCAGTAATCAGCCTCGAAACAGCATTTTTTACTATGAAATTCTTTGCTGACCTTGTGGCAGTAATGTACAGCAGAGACTATTTGTCGGAAGAAGTGTCTTGTCTCTCTTTCACTTAATCGCCGCCTCTCACTGATGTAATCGTACAGCTCTCCTTTATTTGCATACTCCATGATGATCACAATCTTATCTTTGTTTTCAAACACTGCACAGAAGAAAAGAAAAAACACCTCAGTTGATTCAATACATTTGAAAACTGACACTTTAAAGAGTGAAGAAGACTTGGGATGTCTGATCACATCCTAGACCATCATGTGGGCAGGAAGGATGTAGTAACAATCCCACTGCAAAAAGCAAGTTCCAAAACTACTTTTTACCAGAGGAAGATTACATCATCTTAGACCAAGAGAACGAAGTTGAGGTTATCCTCTCTTTCATATGGCTATATGAATCTCTTTGTCTCAAATAATATGGGGTCACAAGGCGGCAAAGTCAGCTTATCCTAGTGAGGTGAGGTGGACACTTGTGCCAGTAACACATGAATACCAGCTCCTGCTCCAGCATGGAATTCCTCATACAAGTAGCCCACTTGAGGCCAGAGGACAGAAGCAAACAGGAGCCCTCATATCATTTGGAAAGGGTTCATAGAAGGCCTAATAAATTCTTGTCTTCAGTGACTGATACAGGATTGCCATTTGGCTTACAATGACTGTTGGTTGGCTTTCACCTACCACCAAAACAAGTGAGCTGATAGATGTGTCCTCCTCCATCCCAACTCTGTGTGACAGCATGGCGGGCACAGACACCTGAGCTTGCTGTGGCTGCAGCACTTCCAGAGCTGTATGGCTCTTGTCAGTGGGGCTCTGTACCCCATCTTATTCAACCAACTCTTTCTCAAGCTTCTTTATCTCCTGTCCCTACCACATGTCCCCCTGCATGTCACAGATTGCATGCTGTAATCCTCTGTCGTTTGCGCGGAGCTGGCAGCAATGCACAACACCAGCGTAAGCAGGGCAAGGAAAATCCATCTCATACACGTCACAGCCCGACTCTTCCATGGGGCTGAGAGTACTCTGTGTCACATGCTGTCAAGGACTTCACTGTGGGTGGCAGATAACTAATATTTAATCTAGTAAAGCACGCTGTTAATAGTCTGGAATTGCTGGCTGCTAAATAGTTGTTCTCTTTTGTCATTGAAAATCCACTGCAACCCACTGGAAACTTCCTGCACCTGCCATGAATAACCACTGCTATATGAAAACATGGCGATTTTCCTTTTCTTTTTATCTGTGGCAGCACTGGTCACACTGGCAGCAAGACACATACAAATTAATGAGGTTAAAGGGTTTATTACAAACAGATGCTAGTTTTGACCAGCCCTACTGTAATGATGCCTTCCTATATCTCTTTATCAAAGCTCAGCCAGTAGTCTTCGGTGACTTAAAGAAAAACAGAATTAAGCTTCAGCTTTTGCAGTGAAATGCAAAGCTGCCTCTCTCAACACAGAGATATTTGCTTCTCTTTGGCTTTGTCTCATGTCCTCTCACACCTTGTCACTCAAATCTATATGCCAAAGCCTCTGCAGTTCATTCTAACACCCCTGAACCCCAGCCAAACAGCTCTGATAAAAGGGAGAGAAAACAGCCAGATAAAATTGGCTGCTTACTTGTCTGCTGGCCTCACTGTACCCTGA
Organism: Hylia prasina; assembly: GCA_013397195.1. Classification (NCBI taxonomy): domain Eukaryota; kingdom Metazoa; phylum Chordata; class Aves; order Passeriformes; family Sylviidae; genus Hylia; species Hylia prasina. The sequence goes on along the minus strand of VYXD01014879.1, from coordinate 407,847 downwards.
AGCAGAGGCTCCTGCCAGCGATTACATCCTATGTGCATCCTCATTAGCAATAAACTTCGGAAACTGGAAAAGCCGTCTCTGGATGGATTATACATACAGTATCCTCTCCAAGAATGACAGACTGATACTGTCTGGGAAAAATTGAACATGCCCCGTGTCATACAGGGAAATGCTGTGATGTGTTACCAATAAAACAGTAATGCACATAGTTGCTTCTCCAAGCTCGGAGAGGCTTGTTAGGTACAGGCTTGTTTAAGAAGGCAAAAAGAAATAGTTTTAGTAAGCCAAGGTAAATCACTGAAAATGCTCTTATGTAAGAGATCTGATTTAAAACTAACACATAAACCACACAACAACAACACCAACAAAATTCCCCCAAAACCCCAGCTGATTCCATGAGTTAGGGGTTACTGTATCACATACATATAGGTGAAGTTGCCACATGGCACAAACGATCTCAGTGCACTTTCATGGGAATGCATATCCCAAGCAGTTCCAACCATGGACCACCCTCAGCTCAGAGGCACATTTGCCCTTGGCACTTCTTGCCCCACCCCCCAAAAGCTGATGCCCTACCAGGTGTTCAGTGCTGCTGATAGCAATAACAGCAATAACAGCCCTGCCACAATAGAGCATTTTTTCAGGCTGTGTTTTTATTAAAGTTTTGCCTTCCTTACTCAGTCCTAGGAGTTTTCTCAAATCATCCTTGATATTCTAAAGTTTCAAATTCTAAAATCTAAATTTTTTTGGACTCAAATTTGCCATATTAATGCAAGTTCTGATCCAGATGTATTTTCCAACATTTCTACAGAAATGAGGTGGAAAGCATTTGGTTTGGAGGAATATGCATTCAAAGACACTTTCCATTTCAGATTTTCTCTTACACCCTCTAGGAATCTGAGATACTACCATCAAGCTGAATTTAAGAAAGATTAAATCCCTGTTCCAAATTTCAAATTTTTGTCACAAAGCCACACTAGAATCAACAAGAACAGAATTGTTCCAGGAACTCATATTTGGCTTTCAGTTTACTGGCACATTTTTCTTCATGAGGGAGAATTTTGAGAGGGAAACTATCCTTGAACTTAGGTGACATTACAGAGGCCTCCACACCATCACTATAGCTGAGCAATTACCGAATTAAACAGCCATTCTTTTCTCCACTCAGGAGCAGAGGTGAATAGGGAGGTATTTTTTTACAACTGCATCATTTCACGTCAGAGCACCTCCACCGTATCAGCTGAACCTCATGAGTGGGCACGCAACTACTTCCTGCAGAGGGAACTGAACAGCAGACAAACAAATCTAAAATGAGAGCTGCAGCTGAAGAAAGAGGAGCTTGAAAGGCAGGGGGATTTATGTCTATACACACACACAGCCTTAAAGAGGAATTCAGTGGTTAAGACTATCGGGCATATGACAAGGTGGTATTCTGGCAAGTCTCACACCATCAGCCAAGTACACCATGAATTTTCACAGTAGTATTTAGGATGTCAGGCAGGTTTCACACAGGCACTTCTGAATTTCCCTTCTGGGCACAGCATGTAGTTTTATAAACATATGCTCAAGAAAGCCTTGTGGCCAGTGGCTGGGGGAAGAGAGGAAGGCATTAATTAAAAGCTGGATTGACTTACTGCAAAACATAATGAGGTAATAAATATACTGCCCTGTTAGCACCTGGGCTGTAACCTGTGGGCTGATGATGGACAGGTTGCCTCCATATAGCTTCTGGGACTGCTTGGTTCACTCTTTGTTTTTGCTGCAGATGATTTATTACCTGCCATTCTACTGCATATTCATTCTGAAACTCACCCCCACCTACAAGTGTGCCTGAACCCTGGCTGCACCTACTGCCAGCAGAGAAGCATGGCTTTGGCAGGATGCTGGGCCCCAGGAACCTCCCAAAGCTTGCTATTTCTGTGACAGCCATGTCATACAAGCCTGCTCCTCAGCCATGAGCAAGGCCAAGGGAAGGAGGCCATGTATGAGTGAGGTGAGGCTGTTAGCTTTTTTCAAACCATCAATACTCTGTAAATGGCTAGCCAAATTAGTTAAGTGGAGAACTGTCAGTACCAACACCCAGATAGCAGGGGAGATGGCCTGTCAATTAAGATAGAGGGGTTGCTTAGATACAAAGCATGAGCTTCACCTATTAGAGGGGACAGCCACAGGAGAAATGCTTGCTAGTGGCTGTGCATCATTTATTTCTGAGCCACTGTGTTTATTTTCACCACTCTGCAAGCTGAGTTACTCTGAGAGCAGCAACAAGACCTTGATGTGGCGGGAGGGCTGCTGCACCGCCTCAGCCATAGTGGTGAAGTGCTGCTGCAGAGTAGTGCTTGTAAATCACTACTACTCCATAGCAGACACAGCCTGCTGACTGAAAGATTGACTGTGGAGATGACTGCACTTTATGCAGCCACAGGGGAGGAAGCAGGGACAGCAGTGTGAGAGTACATCAGGAACCAAGAGCAGGAACAACATGAAACTCAGGGCGTGAGGAACAACATGATTGCATCCCCAGGAGATGAGCAAAGGACTACAACATGGGCCACAGCAATGTGGAGAAACAGCATTTTCCAGGGGGCTACAAGCTTACTTGGGCTTGGTCTGGTCACCCCAAAAGCCTTGGGGACCCAAGCATCAAAGGGTGCTTAAGATACAGAGGTCAAAGTTTCTTACTTTTCTATAAACCCCGCCCTTAGTGCTCACATGTTTGTTTCTTTTTTAAAAGTGAGAGAGAAAAAGTCTATACCTCCAGTGTCATAACTGAAACCAAATCTGCTGACTTCAACGTTCCTTGAAGAACATAAATATGAAATTGGGAAAGAATTTCACTTCTCGCTATCAAAGACATATCTGAAACAAAGTACATTTTGTAATGTGAACAATCTGTCCCTCTTTTGCAGGTTGTTCTACTATAGTAATAGGTCTTGCATATAATCTCTCCACTTATTTATATTTAGAGGCTGTGAAATTATGAACTCAGCTTCTATCTACAGCCTTCCATTTTCCAAATAGCGCTGGTTGACCTCTTGTTCATTATGACTCTTTTTCAACCCTACTGCCAAATTCTCCCCTCTAGCTACACCAAAGTCACCGCCTCTGAAACTCATGGGACAAGTCTGACACCAAATGAAGATACTCACTACATTTCTTCACTGCTAAGATGTGCTTCACCCTAAAATTGTTGAAAGACCAGATGTGCACAGTTTTGCAAACGTCAGTCAGAAAGATTTCATGATACACTGTACACCTCTCTATTAGGACAGTTCACTTTGGACTGACTTACTACAAAAATCAAAAAGAAGCAAGGAGGTTTTTGTCATTGGTCCAAGCTCACAGAATACTAAAGAAAGTGCTGAGGGGGGTGGATTCTTTCCCCCCCTCAGAGGACGACCTCCTTGTGGGCTGATTCCACTTGGTTTACATGTAACCCTGAGGTAAGGATTTTAGTTTGTTAGTTTAAGAGGGGCGGCCAATCTCTTTGCACTGGAACCATTTGAATTCTCCTCATGCCTTTGCTCTCTATCAGAGCAATCTCCTAAATTAGTTCCAGTATGTTGACATTCCTTCCATCTGGTGTCTTTCCATTCAGTGGTATTTTTATTACTCTCCTAACAGCCGCAGACAGAAGTACCTTTCCACTGCTACAAAATGCTCTTTTATTAAAGGTCAGCCAAATCAAAAGAACAAGCGAGTTTGTTTTTAATTTTGGAGATGCAGACTAGAATAACCTTTTCATTCAGAAAATTCATGTATGACCCAATTACCTCACCTGTGTGATAAGCCTTGAATTACTCTTCAAAAATCATGCAAGTACTGAAAACTGTCTTTTACATTAGAAATTCAACATGATTCAGATTTTGTGTTCTTGACTGTTTTACAGCCCCTTGGCATAATTTTTATTTAGTTGGTTTTTTAGTAGTAGTAGTATTCTGTTACTGTTTTTAAAAGAGCATGTAGCAGACATGAAAATATCCCAGGTCCAATGAGAAAACCACTTATATGCATACACATACATTTATGCATATGCTTAATTATAATTGAAGCTATCAAGATATAAAGTATGTGTTTGAATGCTAAGCTTGTGTTAAATTGTTTTCCTGAATTACAGCCTTATTGCATCTCCTTTTAAATTAAAGGAATGTAGTTAAGATCCTGCAATAATCTTTTTAAATCAGACAGCATGCTATAATTTACTCCCCAGTGAGGAGATTAAATCAGAATGGGAACTATTATCCTTGGTGAGGTTGATTCTCACAGAGCAAGACTGAGGATATGCAGATTATGATGGTTTGCTCTTTAAAAGGAAGGGAAAATGACAGTTGCTAATTTGGCCACAATAACATGTTACACTAATTGTCTTTGTTTCAGCAAAGAATGCAAGAGCTAAATCCTTTTTATTTAAATTAAGATTTAAACTGTCGAGGAACTTCAGAGAAGCAAATATTTACATTGCTATGGTAGGACTGTGTAAATGCAAAGACGGAAGACGGAAATAAATTTCATCACTGCTGGCAATCAGTCTGACATTTAAACTGGACCTGCCTGTGACCTCACACATTTGAGTTTATGTCATGTCCAGCGAAGTCCTGTTTAGGTGATCACCCTAAATGACAGGAAATTCATAAAGCAGGGGTATAGTAACTGAAGAGTTAAGTTTGTTTATTCTTGTTTCATTAGTATCTCCAGAGACTTGAAATATTACTTGATGTTCTTGGATGTTATCAACTGAAAACAATGAGAATAAAGCACTCAAAAGTCAAAAGCCTACATAATTAGAGGAAATCAATTAGAAATGTGGTCAAACAGTATCACTGCTGAAGTACTTTCTCTTGACCAAAAAAAAGAATAATTTCAGCTTTCCAACTTATAACATTCTTGATTAAACCCAGTCATCCATGTGATGTTTGAAGGGCCTTGTGGCTTTTTCAGGTGTTTTGCCCACAGAACGGGTGTGGTCATTAGGCACCAAAGTTTGTTTTGATTATGTCTGAAAACCAGGAGATAGCAAAGGCTGGGACAGAGGCTGGGATTGCTCTGAACTGTCACAGCCTGAGATAGGTGGCTGTTAGCCACCCTGGCCCCTGGCTGCTGCTCCACCCTGAGGTCTACATGTAGCTGACAGCAGGAGACACTTGTCTGAGCCGGTGCTGCTGCAGGGATGCAGTTCCTCAGCAAGGGCTCGTGTCCACACACCTTAACAGCTGCCACACAGGCAGATTTCTGACAATAAAGTTGGTTTTGCTGATGATATGGTTAGTGACTTGACTGACACAGCTCCCCACACTGGAGACAGGCCTACATGTGTGTGAAACACCAAGTGTGTTTATGCTTTGTTGCATGAAGTCTGGCACAAAATGTGAGACTGAACATGTATTCAGCAAGTGCAATGAGTATCCTGGAATACTATGCCACTGCTGTTACACACTGTCAGATTATCTTCCACTGACTTTGGCATTTGAAAGTAGAGCTGAACCAGTCTCCTGATTAATTATGCAACCTAGCTAAAGCCATTGTGGACTGGCAGACACATGACAGAGAATCTCTGCTTTTTCTTAAGAGTACCAAAAATGCAACCTAGAAAAAAAAAGAAGTGCATCTTCCTCAGGAGATCCATATTTTGTATCTTGTTAATGCAAAGGGTGCAGCACTCTTATAAGCATCCTGGCCCCAATTCAGCAGAGCACTTCAGCACACTCCTTCAGTTACTTGTTTACATTAATGCCATCATGTTCTACTGGCACCAAATTTTGATCCTAATGTTTATTCATTCTCCAGGGAAGATCTTCAGTAAACTATTTCTACAAACACATTAACTAATAGTCTGTTCACCTTTACGTGCATTTTGCAAAAGGGCAGACTTTTCTGTATGGTTATGCTGACCAAGGACAACTCCTTCAGCACAGAAACAGTCATGCAGACAACTGTATTTCACACTACAAAGACTCAGGAGCTCACTCCTAAACACAACAAGTGTAACTTCACCCTCATGATTGGCCCAACACACGTTTAAATGTTTGCAGAATGTTCCTTCCCTGGTTTAACTTTTATGAAGTATTGCCAGATGAGGTAGATTTTGCACTCAAGCTGCCCCTGGAAAAATATGTTAGCTCTCAAAGGCTTTATTATAAAATCCTGGAGTTTGCAAAAAAGCAATAGGGTAAAGGAAGGACGAGGGGCAGTGGAGAGACAGACAGATGAATGGACAGAGGCATTATTCTATAAATTAAAATTTATGTGCTGAAATCAGAACACTGCCAGCAAGGCTAACTTTGTTTATCCAGTCCCTTTCAAGGAGTTCAAAGTCACTTAAAGGAGCACTTCCCTCACAGCCACACTCGACAGATTGCCAATTACATCCCTGCTGAGAGGATGGAATTTCTTTAGTCACAACTGTACATATGCCCTGGCAGTAATGGGCAAGGTACATGCCTTATGATAAGGTTACAAAGAAGTACCTCTAAACTGGAAAGCTTCGTTTCCACATATCTGAATTTGCTTGGTATCAATAAAAAAGATAAGGTTGTGTTTACATCAGGTAGACAAATTCAGAGGTTAATTGCTATTAGCAGGAAGGTCAAAAGGATACCTAAACAAGATCCTACTTAAGGAAAACACATTTGTACATGCAATACAAAGAGCTTTCAAAGATTATTACAGGGACATCCAGCATTGTCCATGCTATGTATATCTGTGCAACCTGGCACCTACAGAGAGCTGTCAGACACAGTGGCAGTCTGGAAACCTACAGTAAAAATTTATGAGCTAGGAGAAAAACATCTCTAGGGTGGCTTCAGTTTTAAAGTTAAGCATCTGATCTAAGTTAGTCAGCTAGACTCCAACAGGAGCCTCCAATATGTCATTTATCTCACTTATCTGAAAAAAACGTCTCCCAGGAGGGAGCCAACCACCCTGTGAAGATGCTGACACTAGTCAGCAGTCTAGAGAGTGACACTAGACTTGTAGCAAACACCAACTGCAAAAATGTTGGACTGCTTAATTTTAGTGAGATTAACCCCACCTCTTAGGATTTACTGACTTCAACATTTTGTGTCAGGGGACAGCAGTATTATCACTCTTTATGCATCCCTCAAGAGGAGTAGCTATGTGTTTAAAATCTAACTTCAAGAGGATACAAATACTTCAGTTCTTGAGGTAGTCCCTTAACTTCACAACAAGTACTCTTCAGCTTCAAGTGAAGCACACACTCAAGGGCCCCTGAGCTCACACACTCACCTCTGGGCAGCTCCCGTGGGTTCAGCTGCACAACCACACATCTTCCCAGTGCTACCATATCTAAGTTACAGCACTGGCTACTACCGGCCAAATATTGACTCTGACTCCTTGGAAAACACACCAGAACCTGACCTAGGTGCTCATCCTCCTCAGACAAGATGAATTCTCCATCATGGAGCTCAACTGGCTTTGCTGCAGAAGCATTGCTCCTCCCTCCACAGGGCCAGAGAGGGAAGTTTTGCTCCCACAAGACTTAGTGTCTGCTTCCTAAAAATGCTGTAATCTTTTTCACTTTTACAAATATTTTAACTAAGTAAAAACTATTTAAAGTAAGGATGAGAAGGGCAATTGGTCAAAGAACCACAGCATGCTTAATATTTTTTTCTTCCTGAGTTCCCATCCACATATGAAGTAACTTTTGTTCCATTTGCAACCCACATGCTGACACAGTATCCCGCCCCTTTTCTGTTCCCAGATCCTTTTTATGAGTTTATTCAATAAAAAGACAGATACTCATCTCTTTTCAAGTACAAGAACATGCTTTTGAATAACTCAATATGCGATAGTATAACAGTATGCCAAGACAGCCCTTGTTTTAATCAGTCGTATCAACTTTCAGAGCAGAGCTGCCATACCCATCTCATCACCTTCTGCATTTACCTCCCGGCTATGGAAACATGTAGGGTTACACTCAGGCTTCCTGTTCTTCACAGGGGAAAAGGGGTGATCCCCAGAGACAAGGCTGCCTGGCCCAGGTCCCTTTGAACCTCTGGAATCTACATCCCAGGTCCAACATGCAGCCTCCCTCCTTGCAGCAACAGACATTCTGGCTGGTGTCTTTTTAGCATGTACATGGCCTGAACCGCCCAGATAGTGCCGGGACATAAACAAACCAGAAAATCTTCCCAGATGTGTCCCAGGAAGAAAGGAGGTAGAGGAGGAAGACATGATAAGGAAAGAGAAATGATAAGCCAGCCACCAGACTGACAGAAAACTGTGCAGAGGCGGACAGGAAGCACATGCTGGGACTCAGAGTGAAAAGCTGCAATGACAGGACTAGAGGACCAAGTCTCAGAGCAGATAAGAGCAGTCCTGTGCAGGCCAGGGAAAATAAAGCAAATGAGGACTAGTTTAGGGGCTGGGAACAGAAACAGACATCAGGCTGGTTCATGAGTGAGGGTGAAATGAACCTGCACTGTGCAATGGGAACAAGGACATGAGGTGACACATCCAACCATCTCCCACCTGTGATTGACACAGTGAACTCACACCAGAAGTTCTTCCAAGCAAAGGTTTATGCACCTGTGAAACACTGGTAGCTCAGAGGGAAGGCAGTGCTCAAGGCAGTCTCGTTGGTAAGGGATGGGTTACACAAGGAGTAGGGGTTGGTTTGGTGCAGCATCTCAAGAAACATAAACATCAGGTCTGCAAGAATGTAAGAGAGCAGTCAGGGAGGAAAATCACATTCACTAACCTTCATATATGGTGATGATATGAGGGTGGCTGAGGGATGACATGATCTCAATCTCCCGTCTGATGTGAACCATATCTTGTTCATCCTTAATTTTGTCCTTACGAATGGATTTTATTGCAACCTATAAATTCAGGAAATCAAGCATTATTCTTGGAACTGAACAGATGCATCCAATCCACTAAGAAGAGTTAAAAAAATAAATACAGATGTTAGATGTTGGCAGAACATGGAATGACCAAACCAAACCTTTAAAATACAAACCTCCATGCTCCAGCTCCCTCACTGTACAGCAGTAAATACACTCTCATCACAGTAATGGGTGACATGAAGTTTTGGGCTCTTCAGGTCTTAGGACTTCACGGAGGGGGAACACAGCATCTTTGGGAAAGATCTCTGTGCTAGCCTAAGTACTCTCCTTATGCAAATGGCAAAACTCCCCAAGAGACTTTGATGGGAAGTACATTTGCTGAGACATGACTGCATCTGACGATTTTGAAAAGAAACTTTTAAGACAATTTCTCGGAAAAAACTTTGAGATCTCTGACAGAACAGAGGCAGGGAATCCAGGGTGCCAATTACATATTGATATCCATGTTAGTACATAAAGGATCCCATTAACACAGGTTAGTCCATGGTTCTCTAAAGCAGGCAAACTGTTCAGGAGTTATGACTTACTCAAAAATCAGAAGAAATAAATCTTTGAAATTCACATCTAAACTCGTCCTCATATGACCAAGGCTTCAGGTCCTACACAACACTTACGCAATCACTGCAAAACCATATCCTTCCTGCATCCTTCCTCAATCAGCAAGCATTTTTTACAAGCCTATCATGTGACTGGATATCTTTCCAAAAGGCAGGGTGGGAACAGAGGAAGTGATAGTTGAACTTGCAATATAAATTCAAATTGTAACAGTCCTTGTGAGTGTGTGTATGTGTATTGCCTGTGAAAAAAGGGCTTATCTGAACACCTCCATAAATAATCGTGGAGGTCATCTCATGCCCTATGAGAAATGCAGAAAGCAACAATGCAGAGAAGCTGGTGGGAGAGGGAGAGTGAGGGCATTGTGCATATTGAATGGTAGCATGGCCTTTATTATACTCAATATTTACCCTGCATTGTTTTTTTAAGCTAGAGTTCAGGGAATTTATTATCAGCTAGCTTAAAATCAACAGTACATCTTTGAAAAACATCACTGACCTGCTGAGATGACCACCCTTTTATGGGTAAACCAAACTTGTGTCCAAACTGCAAACCATTCTTTGCAGTCAACTACTGTGGACTTCTCCTGGGAAAACATTTGTAAATCTATGATTTACATTATTTCCCCAGTTACTCTGGAAAAAAAAATTTCACTGCCTACTTCAGTAATTGCAAGTGGCATGACCAGTACTGTTCTCATTATATGATGTAGCATTGAGGATACTGAAGAAAGAAGAGAAAAACTTACAATATTATAAAATGGAAATGTACATAAACAGGAGCCAGTTTAAAGGATAAGGTTTCCTACAAAGCTTTCAACTCTGAAAAGCAACATTACTCAAAAAAGCATTAAGCACATGGCCCATCCCCTTGAATTCCCAAAGATTCCTGCACGTGCTTAAAATTAAGCTCTTGCTCAAGTGCTCCTCTACTTTGGGACAGCAGAACAAAAAGAAGTCAGGGGACAAAACAGCTTGCATGTTAAACCAAAACAATTCTTTTATTCCTCTTGATGCAAACATTTGGAATAGAGATTTTTAAAGTAACAACATAGCTATAGTCTTATTTATGTGGCATTACATTACATTATATTTCTAGAAAAGGTAATACAACAGATCTTAATTGAATGAGTGACCAAGATAGCATCCAAGTAACTCTAGTGATAGAAAAGGCAACCAACTCTAAAGATGACATTGGATTTTTCCCCTTTGCACTGGGACTGACTGCAAATGCAAATACACCCTGTATACAGAAGGATGTGGGTGGCTCTTGGAGCAGTATGCACATTCCTGCAAGACATAAATATAGACATGGGTAAAAACACTTTTTTATTAAAAGCCAAGCCTTGTACTTGGCTCTGAGGAAGAATTTAAGAAGGGTTTCATTGTCAAATATACAACGGGGAGCAAATTCTTCCCCATTCACAGCTGGTAAAGTAATAACAGCAGCCCAGAGGACATGCCAATCTCCTGATAACTTGACTGTGCTTCACAGACAGGACTTTTGCACATCTACGCATAATTACTGTGATTGCCCTCTGTGGAATAACGGTATATAAGAAAACATATTTTTAGATACAAAAATGCAAACATGATTGAAAAGTGTGGCAGCACTTTGTAAATATATGTTTGGATCAATATTCTAATGCAAACAGATATGTTGCCTGGGAACATATTTTTTAACAGGACTCGAGAGTTTACAGTCTCACAACCCATGCTGAAAATTAAGGCACCTTAATATATAAAGGCTAATCCTAGAAGTTTAATCAAATTTCAAAGATGGTACTTAAGCTCTCCTGAAAGGATCACTTCCCAGGTGCAGGGGTAGAATTCAACAGCCCAGCCAAAGTACTTGGGATTTTGTCAGTAACATCCAGGCTGCAATGTCTCCTCCCAAGATAAGGAAAGAATACATGCTGAACACATCTCTTGGGTTTTAACATTCAAGACTTTCTCCTCCCTCGCTCAGTTCCTTCAGATCAGGGTGAGCGGCACTTGGAAACAAAGACAGACAACTGGCAGGTGTGAAATATCTTTACTCCCGTGATGTCAATGGAGCCAGGGCAGCTCAAAGCATCCACCTGGCCACGGTCAGCCCATTCCCTGCAATCCTGACAAACAGCAAGAGTGCTGCGTGGGAGGCAGTGCCCCTTGTGCATTACCAGTACAAGCATTCACACGTAAGAGAGCTTTACTCACAAGCACTAACAAAGTACTATCACTGTCTATTTGCACAGCACATAAGCTGTAGCCAAAAATTAGTTAAACCTTGACAAGCAAGTGGTGAAACAGCACAATTTATCCACTTTCAGAAGATGATGAAATCTAAACAGAAAGGCAACAGAAAGGACTCCTAAAGGAAACAAGGACAGTAGCGTCTCAGAAATTGCTGCCTGCTTCTTCCTCCCAAACTGTGCAACACATCACAGAAGTGCCTTACTCAACAAACCATCTGGTTATTAAAGGATGATTTCTGATACCTTTCCCCATGTTCAATTGCTATTTTCCTCCTCAAAACGGGCGTCAGGAAAGTGAAAGGTTCAAAGGCATCTCAACAAATACTTTTCACCACATGCCATCTGCCTGGTAGCCTGCACAATCCCCAAAAGGATAGGTTCCACACTTCAAAGGCTACCAGCCATGCACAGCCTTGCTGGTGCCCTGGTTGGAAAGGCCAAACAGTGAGTGATCAGCGTCAGCAGACTGTCACTGTCAGAGGTGGCATCCTAGAGCAGGATTAGTGGAGCAGTACAGCATTCATTCCAGCTCTTCCCTTCTAAGAAACAGATTTCTGCCAGTCAAGTCTTTCACCTGCACCAGTCTGCTCAGACCACATCAGCAAGAATACTTGGGTTCAAGTCTACTGATACGAAAAAAACAGCACAAACAAGAAAGCAGCCCAGTTGGGTTTCAGTATTTCACAGAAACATTACAAATCACAACCACATTCTAAGTATTTATTACGTTTTATTGTTTTCAGATCTCTGAGCAAAACAAGACCCCTAGCTGTATGTTATGGTATCGGACCGTAAAACAAGCCTCTCTTTCAGGTATTCTAAAATATCAATAATGTAACTTCTTTCATGAAATTTATTTCTTTCAGATATATATTGCAGAAATACATTTTCCAAGAGTGCTTATGCTTTTAACACCAGACAGAGCTGGCTCAATTTTTCTAAACCTCACTTACAGGACTGCTGCATGATGAACCTGAACAACTTCAGCATAATAGAAAATAATGTCAATTGAGAAGTACCTTATGAAAGAACTTGTTTGTTCATTCTAAAGGTTCTTTTCTTTCTTTCTTCCTAGCTTGCTTTCTTCCTTTCTCTGAAAGCAGCAGCTTCACTGTGAGCAACATCAAAATTTATTAAGGGTCACAGCTTATGAATCAAGAGTACAGAAAAGGCAACACGCTTTTTACATCAGCTACATTAACTACTCCAAATATTCCAGCTCAATATCTGCAGAGAAACTGCTGTTAATCCCTTTGGTACTCTCAAAGCATTGTACTTATACCTCTACCACACTTTCTCAATATATTTTACTGGGTTTAAGACTTAGATAATTTAATTACAGTATTTTTAGTAACATTACTAGGGGAGGAATTTGTATTTTTCCTAGCTTCTTGTTTTAATGAGAATTTCAGATAACTCCAAGACCTTGCACTCAGAGAGAGTAACATATCAGATTCCTAATAATGAAATCTAAAGCCTCTCACCCCCAAAAAATAGGTTCAAATTCACCCAAAGCCCCTACAGACACAGTATGCAATCTGACAAAACACTTTAGCACATGCGTAACTTCACACATGTGAGCAGGCCATTGACTTTTGTGAGACAGCTCACACATGCAAAGTTAAATACATGCATAAGCACCAAGGTCACAGCTCAAAACTAGGCCATGTGATGTTTCCCTCTGGGGATCATTACTAGCTCTGTGCACCAAAACCATCCCCAGTATCTTCTGCAGCTCTGATGTCTACATGGTCCCACACAGGGGGTCAGGAGGAGAGAAAGACCATCAGAAATGGGATGAAACCACCCCCACCTGCACCACCAGTTCTGGTACCAGTCTCTGCTCAGAGGAGGTAAAGAGAATACCCGCTCCAAAATCTATGGCACAGGCAGAGGTTGTGATCCTCTAGTATTGTCAGGCACTTCCGAACTGCTCTGCACAAGCACAGCCTCAGCCTCACTGCTGCTCTGCTTTCCAGAAGCAGATAGGAAAGAGGCAGCACAGCTTTTGGCTTCCCATCCCTCCATGAGTCAGCTTGCAGAGTGTGCTGGGCAGGAAGCATAGAGAAATAAATTGCTTTCTTCAAGGCAGCAATAAATTACTGGTTTCCATTTGCTGGAAAGAGGATTTATACTCACTCTCTGAACTGGTGTAGAGAGATTATGAAGTTTTTTCCAACACACTTCATGCTTCTTTGCTTTTGTTTCATACAAATAACTGGAATTGAACTATAAATACTTCAAAAGTATGATGGTTGCAAAGGTCTGTACATTCAGTCCTATCTGTGAGAGAAGTATCCTTCTTTCTTTTCAAGCTTCTTGGCTGCTTAGCAGAGCAAAACAGGTAGAATTTATTTTTACAGAGCCTGATCAAGACCACTGTGTAAAGAAAAGTATCTCCAGGTCTAAACGTCCGGCAAAAGGTATGGCAGGCAGTAGGTGCCCATTTCTGTATCAAATCTCCATATCTGCTGAGTCACTGCTGGCATCATCATTTGTAGCTGAGCAAAAAAAAGCTGTAATTTCACCAAAGTGAAAATGTGTTTCACTTGATTTCAGGAAGCTGGCTCATGTGTTTTAGTCTAATGGACCTAAGTTTGCCTCATTTCCAGCTGAACTGTGCGAATATAAATAAAGGTAGAACTAGCCACAGCGCAGAGTCATAGATTTTAAGTCGGTGAGTGCTGTAGCTGAGCCTGACTACTTAAATGCCACAAACCACTGACCCTTCCCCAGCAATTTCTGCATGCAGTACATTCAGACCCATTGAAAACAATCTTCCACTCTCTATTATCTACCAAGGCTATTTTTAGGACCATAGTGAGATATGAACTGCTTTTTTCCACTGAGGGAGGCTGTGACTTTTAAGCCGGTTCCAGCACTTGTACATACCACCCATGCTCGAACAAATTCCAATGGGCTCTTGCAATACTATTGTGGAAGAGTCCAAAAACCAGCATCAGGACAGAGAGTGAAGTTCCCTGAGGAAGGGAAACCAGCTTGTTGCCACTGAGCAATGATTATGTCAGAAAAGACGCTTAAAGAAAATTATTTAAAATTATTTTCTTTGGGTGAAGAGGGAGGGCAAGGTTAAATACACATAAATCTCTCTTTTCTGAAAGCTGTGAACTGAATCCATCCCCACCCAGCAATGGGAAGTGGGTGAGCCCAGCCAGTTTCACAGCACTGCTTCCTTTCTTTGAGACTCGAAGGTGGGAAGTGCAACTTGCCAAGTGCCAGTGGGGTGTGGAGGTACAGAATGGGTTGATCAACCAGGGGAGGAAGAGAAAGGGAGAGCAGAGGATGTTTGGGGGTGGGGAGAGAAAAGGTACAGGCTCTTTCTACAGCTCCACAGGGCCAAGTAAGAAAGAATAAAGTCTGGCACCATATGTTTTTTCCAGGGGAGTCTTTGCCTATGGCTCTTGGCCCAGACATCACCAAGCCAAGAATAAAAGAAACAAAGCTACAAAATTATGTGGTCCCTGAGGTGGCTGCAACCAAATGATAAGGAGGGGATGCCGATAATGCAGTTGCATTGAAATGGCACTTCCAGAGACTGCACAAAGGAGAAAAAGAAAAGGCAGGGGGAGGGCTGAATAACTGTCAAACTGGCCTCTGGACCTTCCAGCAGGAAGAAGGAGCCATGGACAGATATTCCTATGGGGAAATGAAGCATCCAAAGGGTTCTGAAAAAGTATCCTCATGAGGACTTCTTTTTGTAAGCCGCCTGCCACATGATTATATGTTTGCTGTGTCCATTTGCTGAAAAAAAAAGTTATCTTGAGATTCCGGCCCTAGGCCAGATGCAGTACTAATGCTCAGGCAGGACATGTCATTCTAAGAACAAGCTTCTGCACGGTCATAGAAAACATTTCATGCAGTCACAGAAAAGCTGACAAAAGCCCAGTGTGAGTGTAAGCAAAATTAGTGCCTGGCGTTGTACAATCTGCTAACACATCTCTGAGAGCTCTCCCTTTCAGGGAAAGAGTAAGGTTGACACAATGCCATTGTTTCAGAGATTGTTAGTTTTCACATCCTAAAAGTCAGATCATCTCCATGGCGATAGTGCCTGGGAGACAAGCATTCAACAAAATCCTTATTAATTATTTATCAGCAGCCCAACTCTATTGTTTGATGCCTTGGCAAACTATGCAGTAATCAGGGTAGTTGCTCAAAGCAGTAACTGGTGCCATCTGCACCCAAGTGAGCCCTTGCTGATTTAAATCTCAGCTTCTGCTCATTACTTTGTTCAATCACCTTTGTTCATGTCATGGATGTTACCAAGGACAAAACACTGTTACTCTTGTTGCAAGCCAGCAGCTGCACACATAAAGGGCAAGGATGTAGGTGCCTCCATGCACCTCTCAGGTCCATGTGCCTGTATGAGGTAAAGGTATTTTTTATAGCTGCCTCACCCTGCATGGTAACAGCATACAGCAAACATCAGCATCTCCCTGTTTCACTCCCCTCTTCACAATGTACCAAATAGATTATATTTCTAAAAACTTGTAAAGAAATTCACTCTCGTGCCAAGGCACTAGAAGTCCCAAGTCAGTGTGACAAATGTTAAATCAAAATTCTATTTGCATGAGCTGAGTCACAATGTGCCACTGTCTCTGGGAGAATGAAGGTATGATTACCTCAAGTTTAATTTTCCTTTTCTGATTCGCTGGACATAGTTGCTGCTATCATATCATAAACGATGATGCACCAAGAGGAGAGGAGGAATTAACTATTCACAAACACTCAGCAAGGGTATTATATATTCTCTCTAGTTCCCCCTTTATTCGCAGAGAAAGATGTTTGTGGAATCAAGTTTTTATGAGCAGTAGAAGGTACCAGATGAACACATTTATACTGTACATATATAAAGTGGGTGCCAGGAGGAACATGCAACACCCTTCCTCCACTTCTTTCCTCGCCCCCACATACGGTGCTTGTTATCAGGATTTGTAAGCACATTTCCTGAGTAACTACTGCCTTACTGGGAAATGTGCACCCCTCCATTGTCTGGTACCCACTGTCCTCAGCTATGTATAAAAACCCTGGCATATTTACACCATGCATTCTCTGACAAATTCCCCTGGGAGATCTTTCTTCATTTAATGCTGAGAATCCTTGCCTCAAGTCATATATATCAGAAATAGACTAAAAAACTTCTCCCTTCCCAAAGGTTTTTTACACCACATTATTGAAGTTCTAAGTCATAGCACTGTTCAGTTCTAGAAGAAAGATCCTACAAATAACTACCGTCCCTAGCAATAATTATGTGTTTCCCATAGTGATGCCTCAAGTTGCCCCTTCTCACCCCTCGCCACTGTCCCAATAGCATGCTACCACAAATGTGCACCCACTTCAATCCTCCCTGATCCACAGTAAAACAAATCTGCTATGGTAGGAGCAGAGGTTGCAGAAGATTTGTTGAAAAGCAGAGATCTGACATGACCAGGTTATTAAAGATGTTTGCAGCTGTGTCCTGTCAGGACTGGAGCCCAAGGCTGGTCTGGCAGTCTGGGAGAGTCCCTGTCATGAGCAGATTTCACCTTCCTGGAGAAAAGAGTGGGACTTACATTTTCTCTAATATACTTCTAAATGCAACTCCATATCCTCCATATCATGCACGGATTGATGGAAGACCATCTCCTTTCCAAAGTCTAATAACTCACAAATATCCCATCCAACTACCTTCAAACTTTCAAGAAAAGTTCATGCTTTGGCACATAAGAAATTAGATCTGGAAAGAAACTGGGGTAGGGGATTTCCCCAAGGCAATGGATGTTCATAACTGTAATCAAAAAAGAAAAAAAAATGCTTTACAGCCTCAACTATGGATCATTCTCCTTAATAGATGTTAACCAGCACTGAATGCCACATTCACTGAAAAGATGAAAACTGCATTTACATTTGACTTCTAGTGAAGTTGCCAAGCAGATGTTTATTTTTGGCTTCCACATTTACCAAAGCCAAATGCTACACTGAGTTGGGATTTCACAAAGTCTAATTGCTTTTCTTCCAGGTTNTGACTTCACTTTTAAGTAGGAAAAAAACTGGTAGCATCCATTTCTATCATGTCTGTTTATATCATAGTTTAAATGAGGTTAAAATTGTGCAATCATTATTGATCAACTTCCAAACACAGCATAGCTCCATCCAGCACATGTGCAAAAGAGGAAAAGTCACTGAAAGCGAATCCTGTGTCAGTCAGTCTTTTCTGCAAGCCTGTGTGCAGACTGTTTAGCACTAATTAAATTACTGGCAAGTGAGGATAAAGAGGAGTGAAAGAATTCACAAGCCCCAAGTTTACTGTTCTCAATGTTACATGGATATTACAGATCCACCCTCCAAAAACTGGAAGATAGATTTCACAGTAATTTTGGGGCTTGATCTCACAGCTACCACAGCTGCTGATGTAATGCAAAACTCTAACCTGAGGCAGCAGAGAGGGACTTTAATTCAATGTTGTTTTTTCATTGTGAGGAAGCAGTGAACCACGCTGAAGTAATCCTCCAAAGTAGGAGTGCACACTGTTCAAGGCATCAATTTGGGGATGAAACACAAAACCAAGATCTTGGCTATGTCGTTATAAAAAGCCCTTTATGACTTTCTTAAGAAGACAGGTATAAAGCCCTGGTGCCTGGATCTAGTTCCAGTTTAAAAATTACAGAGTCTCCTGTAATTCCTCCAATAATTTAAATTGGAAATGGGGTTATTCACACCCTCTAAGCAACTGCTGCAAACTGTTACAATGTGCTGCTAAATAATTGTAACCTCAGCAGTTACCAGAATCTCTAAAGTGATTTTACAGGTTTAGGTGAAAGATACTACATCAGTACAAGGACAAGATTCACATTAAACAGGGAAGAGGGTTAGACATTGTTTGAACTCTTAGAATCAGGGCTTTTTCCCAAGAAGCCACCTTACAGCACATTTTCATTCATTAGTAGGTTCTGCTTGAGAAATTTGTGGATAAATAAATGTAACTCAGCTTATTCTCTCTTTTGCACTGAAGCTTCTCTGAGTTCAGAGAAATCTCAGAACCTCTGAGAACTTTGCACATCTTTACAATGCCTCTTCCACCACGAATGTGAAGTCAGCAAATATTTTGAGGATCTTTTGATTTTGCTCTCCAGTCCTGCAGTCCTTCAGAGAAAAAAAAAGGAAGTGCCGTTTCACCATGAGATTTACAGTAGTACAAGGAAAAAACTTGGGAAGAGTCTTTCTTAAAAGAAATGTCTGTACTTTCATGCACTACAACACTCATTAAAGCCCAACGCCAACTGTTCAACCACCTCAAATTCCTAATTAACAGAACAGAATTTTTAAGTGTGGAGAGATTTTTAAAGCTGAATTTATAGACTTTAGTCTTTTTGATTAACATTGATGAGTAAGGATTCATTGTGCAAAGATGGTGGGCCACAGAAGTTATATGATGGAGGGTGCACGGATGTGTTTAAACAGCTCAGTTGGAAGGGTTAATGACACAGAACTATCAGAAGCACCTGTATCTAGTATACTTTCCTAAACTGATCCAAGGTGGATCAAAATATAAACATCATTTCTTGGTGGGAATCTACCATAAACCATAAACCCACATCCTATCTGGAAAATACTCTTGGAAAACAAAAATACTGGCAATCGTATCAAAGCCTCACCCAGATTATTTTGCTCCAGGACTTACAAATCACTTTGCAATATTAAATTTGTTTTTGTTAGCGCACTGCTTCAGTATTACATTGTTCTGCCTGGACATTGCCTATTAATTGGTCCCTTCTGGGAAGAGACCATCTTAGAATTTATGACAGAATGTGGTGGAATTACTACAGCGGGAGAAAAGGAGTTTGCAAAGATTTCTTCCCCATCCGTCTCTGATTTCTGAGAAATATTTATAACCCTGAAGGTAGAGGAACCTCTGTTGTTCCCTTCTATTTACTGAAAGTAAATTACTAGGGCCACCCTAACGGCTCAGTGGAGAGAGTAACACAGGAACAGGAACACTCTTGCTCCCTGCAGCCAGTTGGGATTGGAATGGATGTGAGAGGGTGAGGAATGAATTACACTTTCCTACAATTAAGTGGCTGGCGATCCAGCAATTCTGCAGTTTTAAATGCATAATTCCAGCTTTCCCTGCTAGAAGAGGAGTTCACAACTGCAGGCAGTTGTTCTAAGTAGTTACGAAGAGACTTAACTTTGGATGGGGAAAAGCACAAAGCAATTAATTTTCAGAATGGAAAGCTTTTGCCTAAGAACTCTCCCAGACCCTGCGAGTTCCAGGATTGTTGCCCCCTTCTTCAACATGCACAAACACCTTTTTTGGCACATGTTTTGGCTGGAATCAGTTGAACAAGCGAGAGTTAGAACTCATGTTTCTGGGATCCCCTTGCCAGAAGCTAAGCTGTTAGGTAGTGTAACAACAGCAGCCCAGGCTTCCCACTTCACCCTGCCAGTGACCTTCGCACAGACTTGGACATACCCCCTTCCTCAGAGTGAGGAGCAATTCCCTCTCATGCTGCTCAGTCCAGAAATTCATCTCAGCAAATAGCACAAATCATGTCAGACCGAGCAGGACTATTAAAGCAGTGCTGCATAATGTGAATTGCTGTCCACAAGGGACTGGACCAAGAGACTGCCTAACCCACTTTGTTTAACTTTCTAGTTAAACATTCCTGAAAGGGGAAGCTGCATTGCTACTCTGGAAATTACAACTTTAATCTCATTTGAACCATGCATTCCTCAGTTAAACTGCAGAAATAATTTAAGAACCAAGTCCCAAATAAGATTTTTTTCTACATTTCCTACATTTCCTGGAAATATATTATTTCAGATGCTGTGAAGTAAAAGCAGACATTAATTTATCTGGGTAAAAGTTCTTCCAGTAGCCTCAATAAACTCTAATGTCAGGCCAATTACATGCATTTCACCAGTTTTGCATATTCGCATTGCTCAAAGCAACACCACACAACACCAGTGGAAAACTGATCGTTTCCAACTCAACCCCACAAACCATTTGCGCATACTGCATTCATCACGCACTCACACTGCACTGCCCATGGCAGGAATCCACAGTGCTTCCCTGAAAACAGAGCAAGTTTCATTTCCCTTCCTCGGGCATGCTTTAATACAGCTCTGAGGTGCCAGCTTTTACTGGGTTATTTAAACAGCGTCTAGAGTTTTGCTGGGCAGATAAGAAGAATAACTTGGGTGTGCAGTAAAACAAAGATATAGCTGTTGGTGCCAAACATTGAGTTTATGGCAATACTTCATAGGAATTATTTCCCATAACAACTGAACTGTCATATCCTACAACTACATCCCAGGCAACCTCCCAGCTGAACTCACGACGGCTGCTGTCTGATGTGCTCTACATACAAACACCCAGAACTAACCAGATGTTCTCTATGTAAAACATTTGGTTTGAAACACACAGTGCTTCTTTCCAAAAATCCATTACATTTGTTTAATGGACTTGCACAGTTCAACTAAAATATCCTGGAGCAGACATTTGACTGCAACTCTACTCTATAAGCCCCATCTGAACAAAGAAAAAAAGAGAAAGAAAGAAAGAAAGAAAAAGCAAATGAGAATGCTTTACATGATTTATGCTGTCTTTATGATCAGCCAGTTCATAAAATACAAGCTCTGCTCTACAGACAATAACACAAATAGCTTTCAAGTGTAATGTTTAGTCCTTGCCTGCGTTAAACAAATATTTCAATTGAAACAAAGGGCCGAACTCTACTCTTCAGCTTACAAGTGTTAGTGCAACTGAAAGCAGCATTTTACTCACGTACATCACAGGGATGCAATTTTTTTGTTTTATGCTCAGAGTGAGTGAGTAATGACATCCAATAATGATAACCAGTTACATTCACAGTTGCAGTTTTCCTTTCATCCAAGAAAGGACTGAAGGAAGTTGAAGTACAGCATGAAATCCTTCTCCCTGATGAATTCCTTGTAAGCATTGCATAACCCACAACAAGGCCTATCACAGGTTCCCTTTGACCACATTTACATAAAAAAATGCCAGACAGAATGGGAGAATACTTTGTTTTACTGAAACATTGGTAGAAAACTCTCAAACTGTACACAGAAAAAAACCCTGTAGTTGAAAAGGATGGCTAGTCTCTGGCCTGGATGCAAGTGCACTGCACAGCCCAGCTGAAGGCCCTCTTTCCTGCCAGGTCATGCTGACACAATGGCAACTGAGTTGTATCAAGTGGTGCTCAACAGTGATGAGCTGTCTCCAAGGCACAAGAGATGGTGGGCTTTCGAAAAATTGGCACCATCCCTTCAAAATGTGACTAAAGCCATGGAAGAAGACATTCATTTTAAGAGCAATTTTCCTGAGATGGTTATACCCATGCAACAAATGGCTCAGCACAGTGCTGGCGCTGTGATCGACCTCAACTCTCCCTGTGGCTCCACCACACACTTTCTAGATGAACCTCAGGGAAACCACTCACCTCCTGGATGCCCAAAGCATGGCTGTAACAACTGGCTCCTACAGGAGTTGACGCTTAAACCCACAGATCACCATTTAATTACTTTACCTCATTTTGGTACCCTGAAGAGAATAAAAACATAACAAAAGAAGTAGCATGAAGGATTCATCCTGATTAAAAAGGTATCTTCCGAAGAGGGCAATGTGAACATCTCTCAGTTACATCCCTACACAAGGCAGCAAAGCCTGCATTGCCTCCAGCTGATATTTACAGGAATCTTCCAGGTTCAAGGCCACATGGTATTAGAGCATGCACCAGATGGGAAGGTTGCACTCTCCCCTCTTCTCCCAAAGGCTATTTTATTTCCTCACACCCAAACAACAGCCTGCAGCTCTACCCTGCTGAATCTGCTGCACCAAGTGTCTCCAGGCATCTCCAGGCACCTTTGCTCCTTCTTCCTGAGCTGCACTCTGCTGGGGAAGCCATAATGTTTGATTTGTGCAGAGTGGCAAAAATATGCAAATAAGTGACAGCTCTGAACACATGCCTTGGAAGCTGCTTCTTTAACAAATACTTCGCTATCTTCCCGTCAGACTTGTGTGCAAAGGACTTAACCTTTTTGTGTCAACAACAAAGCACTGTTTAACAAAAAGGAACATTTTAGTTACCACACAGCTCAAAAAGGTATTTCTACCCAACCTTCACTGCTATCTTTTGTGATTAAAAAAGTATTCACACTCATTTTTAAAATAATACTTGTACCTCAGATAAAGGGAGATATCTTTCACCATCAGGCGTTTAATAGAGATTAGAAATCTCAGCAGAGATCAAATGCCTTGTTGTGTACAGGAAAAATGATATGAAGGTTTTGAGATCTCCATCAACAGCAGGACCCCAGTTTTTCTGATCTACTAAGCAATAGCTAAATTTAGTCCCTGAACTTGGTATCTTTTCACAGGAACAATAAAAATTTATTTTAGTTTAAGCCTAATGTCCCTTAACTAGTGTCTTTATTCTGAGGCAGTGCTGCTCAAGGCCAAACACGCTGACTCAGCTCCATGGCCCAGCCAGACATTAGGATAATTTCAAGTCCCTCAAGCCGCCAGACCTCAGAACAAAGACACTGCTCCAGCCTTAAGTCATCCCACATGTGGCTGCTGCACCAGAGTAATTGAGGGGCTCTGGGATCACCACAGGCCAATGTTCCTCAGGAAGGCAAGGCAACGGGGGAATCATGGCCTGCCAAGCACCAGTGCTTCATCACAGAGGCAGCCAGCCCCACACAAGGTGCAGCAGACCCTCCCATTCACCAGGATGGCATCCCAGGGACCCAGCAGCCAGGGCTCTCAAAGCACCATGCTGAAGGCGTGGTGGTGAGGTTAAGTGGGAAATGCTGACAGTGAGAAAGGAAGGCTAAAGAGGAATCCAGAAATTAACAGTTACATTAGGAGCATGATAAGATCAGCAACCTCAGCTGCTGTCTTAATATTTATAAAAAATAAGACCTGCATTTATTTTGTGATATTCGCATTCACCTAAAGCCAGCTGGGATGGTTTCACACATGCCAGCCATGGTAAGCCCTTTTCCCACAGCTGCTCTGTAACTGGGGTTTTTTTCCAAATGAAAGGAACCACCCATTAAAGTATTTTATTATCTCCTACATTGGTAAAGGTAGAGCCTGGAAAAGCCCATACTTGAGCAAGACCCAGGACTTCCATCACATCATGGACCAGTGGCAGCTTTAGGGACTGATGGCTCATGAACAATCAGAGCTAAGCAAGTCCCATCCATCTTTGGAGAGCTGAGGGACACAGTGAGCTTATACCACGCAATAGTTTAACAGACTGAATTGAGGATTGGCCCATGGTCTGTAGTTCAAAATATAGAAATTACAGAGCTCAAGTAAGAGTACAGGAACCATGGAAGATCAAAGGATGGCTACAACCTTGCTCCCTCCACGCTTTGCAGCACACAGCAAAGTTTACAGGAGGGCCTCCACATCTACTGAACATCTGGCATTTCTAGTGTGGGTCCAGGATGGTTGATGGGTATGGCCAGATACACTACACACAGAGAGTACCTCACCCAGCCTCCAAGTGTTCAAAGGTCTAGGATCCCCTAATTTATACAATGTACTATGCTGCCTGTGAAGATATGGTGATAAATATATTCTGTTTAAAAGCAGATACTTCTCAAATCATAACTTGCAGATGCTCAAAGTCTTTCATGTGGGTAAGACAAATGAGAGCCATAGAGACTGATTTTGTAGCCAGAGAGTACAGGAAGCAACAGCAGGAGAACACTATGAAAAGTCTGGATACATTTATGGCTTTAATGAATTGGTCATCAAATATAACAACACACATATGCAGTTTTCACCTTGCTTTGTAGTTTGCTCCCCACCCTCCCCAGCTATTCCCCATATAGCTAGCAAAGTGGAAATTATTTTGAGTTTAGTTTATTAAATAGACACACATGGTACTCACATCTGCTGGAAGATATTTGAGGGAAACACTGACAAGTATCATTTACATATTTTGTTGGAGACCTTTTCATCTGAGATTTTTCGTCTGACATATCAACTGTCCTAAGTACATAGACCCATCAGTGCTAATGACAAGAGGTTTTTCTAGAAAGTGTCTGGTGCACACCTGCACGATTTAGGGAGAAACCCTGACTTACAGAGGAGGGAAGAAGGACATTCTCTTGTAGGTCAGAGATTCCCACACCAATGTGCCTGTCACTGGTGGGGTGCAAACCATCAACACAGAACACTCAAGCTGGGCACCAGCTGCAGCCTCCAGCCTTACCGAGCGCAGGAGCTGCTGAGGCTCTGGCCAGCACAATGAGGAGCCACCCCTGGCTTTCGCTATCCATGCTGTAAGCTCCTATCCCACCCCAAGCCTGGTGGCAAACCTGCGCCTCTGGCTTCAGAGAATCAGTCAGAGCTGTGGCAGAAAACATTGTTTGATCCCATTTTTAACAGGAAAGCATACAAGACAGCACTAAGGAGAACAGTGACCTGCTGAGAGAGGCACAGTTGCACAGCAAGAGGAGGTGCTCTGACATCCCAGTTCATGTAGATAGAGTACATTAGCGTGGTACAGGAGGGAGAGACTAGAACCAGGCAGGTGCCCATGTCAAACCAAAGGTCATCGACCAGTTTCCAAATGCCTGGTATGCAGGTTTTGGAAAAGTGTCCATATGCTCTACATTTGGATAACCATGGCTGTACACACATTCACCTGCTGGTGGTTCAAGGCTGATATACCCAGAGCTGGTTTTCAACCCACGCATTTGTCATTCTTCCTTGGCACTGTTGTGGCCACCGCATGCCTCCTCCCAATTCCTCACTCCAGCAGAGACTCTCTAGTTACTTATTTACCAGACAAAACACAGACTAACTACAATTACAGTTCTGTAAAGAATAAACAATTGTTCACAAGAACTGCACATTCCACACAGTTTTATTCAACATGTATGACCCCAAACTACAATATATACAATAATTGTCTCCACATGGCAAATCTACATTGTGGTTCCTAAAATAATAATAATAATTTTTAGAACACATGCCACTAAAAAATGCAGTACGTTTTACCAGTATCTAACGAAAGACTTTGTACAAACAATTTCCATTCTCTTGTGTTCTCTAGCACATGGTGCTGTGAAACCATTTGTGAAAACACTTAGGCATTTTATAGTGTTTTTAGCTGAAAGCTACATTGGCTCAAAATCTGTTGTGAAATTTCACATGTAGAGGTAATCACACTAGGTATGCACCAAACCAAAATGTGCCCTGTTCATTAGTCTAACTTTCCCATATTAACCCTTCCAGAAAGGAATACACTGAGACATGGGGAAGTTAATTATCTGCCCAAAATTGTTTAATCCAATGCAGGAGAAAAAAAAATAAGGCAACCATCTCTTGAAAACTTTTAATTCCTTCACCTGTAAGGAAGTGAAACATCATTCAAAGAATATCATTTGATCTTCACTCAAAGCTCAAAGAACACGCTGTCCTTTAATTTGGTAAAAGATTTGAGAAACTAACATATTCAGATGACCCCTTACTGGCTAGTCATTAATTCAGACTTTCATATCACTGACCCATACTCCCCTGAATTAATCTGCTTCTTCAACAGAAATTCTCAGTGCAGAAAACTAGTATTCTGTTCCAGTGCCTGCTTCCTGGTGACCTTCATGCTGTAATCAGTTATTTCTGTCTGCACCCCTTAATGTTAAGATCTTCTTTGGCATTTTAATTATCCAAGTGTTTATATGAAGACTGCAGCTATTTCATACAACCAGGTAGTAACTCCTATGGTAATAAGCCCACAATATTCACTGTGAATTATATTAGAATAATTCCAATGGGGTTTTTTTTCCATTTGCTGCTCTTTTTTTTTTCTTCTTTTTGTTAAACCACAATCTCGGAACACATCTAATAGTTAAGGGTGGAACAAATAACAAATTAACAGCAAAACTATTTTCAAGCCCATATACTCTTTCCAACTTCTATTCACTCCACATCTAGAATTTCCATGCATGCAGAGGATGACCCGAGTTTCACTAACGTGCCTTCAGCACCATGAAAACACTGTCTAGATTTAGTCACATTGAGTCCCTGAAGGAACTCGGTTTGAACTATTTAGTTTAAATAAATAAATATATACACACATACATACACGGATGCATAAGATTTAGGTGATACGTTTTGCAAGAATCTCTTTTGCCCTGAGGAGCCTGTGGCCCCATAAGAGTGGCGTGGCAGGAGAGGTGCCTGCAGCAGCCACCACAGGCTGTGCAGATCCTGCTGGCAGCTGCCAGCCGGGAGCAGGGAGCAAAGCCGCACGCCCTGCGCGGGTCACCACGCTGGCAAGCACAACAAAAGCGGGAGGCAGCGCAGTACAAAAGAGCCGGGAATGGAGACCGAAGCTGGATGTCACACAGGGACAAAAGAGAGAGGCCAGGAGATAGGACAGGCTGAGCTCTGCAGGAGGAGGGACCACAGGACACTGATGTTACATACTCTCTATGTCTGGACAAATCAGGTATTAGGTTGTGCAACCACTAGCTGGAACTTCTGCCGATTTTGGGTTTCATTGGCAAGTTTTTCCTTTCTCGTGTACCAACTGGGGCAGCCATACAAGCTATTGTTACCATAACTGAAGTGTATTATCAAAGCGGTGGAAGCCACATTCATGAATCAGGAACCTGCTGAGCAAAGTACTGTACAGACACTTCATATCACAGCAGTGTTGTGTAGATTCTTATACCTGTGTCTGCCACAAAGGGAGATATCTTAGTAAGAACAACAAAGAACCTCAAAAGAAATAAAGAGAAATAGATTTGGACATTGTCCTGCAGAAGATGCACACTGAGCAATCAAGATAAAAATCAATACGAAGCAGTGACTCAAGTGCTACCTGAAGAAGAAGTTCTCAGGGCAAAAAAATGGAAATAAATAATTAAAGATAAAAGAATTCACATGCATCAGAGGGATACTGACATTTTCTGTGATATCAATAGCACAGGTGAGAGAACTGGGACAAATGTTCCACCTGGTTTTCACTGCCCTCAGTGACCCACAAGCACACTTTTACCCTGTTATAAGGAACCCTTAAAAACTCCACTGCAAACAAACATATGGTTGTGTGGCCAACAAGGCTTTAATTATTGGCGAGACAGAGCTGTCATTGTTGGTATTCATGTTTTGGTTTTGTCACAATATGGAGAAATACAATCAGCAAGGCAAAGGTCTTCCTTTCATGTAATCTGTTGCTGTTCCAGGTTCCAAAGATCCTGTGCAACCCTTCAAACTCATCAAGAAGCAGACCTGTTTAAAAGAAAAGATTTGCACTGCAGTTGTATATAAAACGACTGGTTGCTTTTAAGTTTGAGGTTTTTTTACAAGATTTTGATTCAGAAACTGATTTAATTTGGCAACATCCTTGTACCTGCACTTAATATGCAAAAGAGATAAATAACACACGGCAGCCACCACAACGTGTCTGTCCAAATATGCACCACGTGCCTGTTCTTCATGTTGGGCTGCTGCTTGTCAACAATTCCCAAAATAATTAACTTTCTGGAGGAAGGGCTGGAGGAGAATAGTGCTTCCTCCACCTGCTGGTGAGGAGGAGGAAAAGAGGTCATGGCTCAGGCAAAAAGAAGGAGATGAAGGTGGAGGGGAGGCAGGCTCCTGCAGCTACTCTCATTTCTCCCAAGAGCAGCTGAGGGAGAGAAAGGGAGACAAACTTCCTGGCTTTTGCAAACAGTAAACAGAAAACGCCTGTCTGTAATCTAAATTTGCATTCTAATGAGTATTTACTCCAGTGGAATCATTTACTCAAAGAATCCAGCAGCATTTACCATCTTCATGCACCATGCACAGAATCAACCAGAAGTGGTCAATACACACCTTCAGTAAGGCTGAAATAAGTGTAACTGTGGATTTCTTGGCGAACAAACATTGAATACATAACATGAACAAAAGTTCCGTTCTTTGGTTTAACATGTGCAAGATAATAAGTGGAAAAAACACCCACAGAAACATCAACATGAGTGTTACTTCACAGGCTTGAGATACCATCTCTTCATCCCTACACTTGCTAACAGGTGCCTTAATTTAATATGTTGTAAGTTACAACTGTGTATACTGAGACAGCACTAATGAAGAAACCTTGCTGGCAAAATAAGGCACCTCATACATCATATCTTGGGCAATATTTTAACTGCTCCATGCAGCATGCAGTACTGTCTGTAGTCACTGTGGTAACTACTGCACAAATTCACCTAAGTTGTTTTCAGTAACAAACCAAATGTATCATACAATCTACCCCGGAGCTCTACGGCAGGAAACTTTATGATTACGTTCCACTGCGTTATAAGGAAAGACAATAAAGTTAAAGTTACGAGGAGCAACACTTTTGAATAAACCTGTAACCTGCTAACATGTAGCAATACTACTTTCATTCAAGTCAACAGAAATTCTGCTATTGATTTCCAATGGCACAGGATTAAAGCACATCTGTACTTTGCATTGAACTGTCTTCTCACCTTGGTTTTACTTGATTTACCCAAACCTGCCAGTTTATTTCATTTCTGAGCTCTGTTTATACAGATGATGACAAATCCAAAGCTTGTGCTTCACATTAAAAGCCTAGCTAATCACACAAACCTCTTTATTAAATGCCATACAGCTAAAGAAATTCTTGACAGACAAGAGAAGTGGAAAGGCCAAACAGGAGAATTGCTTGAACAAGACTGATGAATGGGAACACAAGGCCTAAGCTTTGCAATCTGTTACCATACAGCTTCAAATACCTGCTTATCACTGCGTAAAGAAAGAGATGATCAGCTAAACCAGTAGAAGAATAGGAAGCAAACAGCCTGGACAAGAGCACCCCTAGGACTCTCGCTGCCAGCTGCAATAGGGTTGGCACTGGACATGGTGCAACAAACAGCGCCAGCCACTGCTCTGTGCATCCCCTGCTGGACACGGCAGCATCTGGTCCAACCTGCTCATGGATGATGCAAACACTGCCACTAATAAGAACTGAGAAGAGGAAAGGGAAGAGAAAGAGAGGTGGAAAAAACAAAGAAAAACTGCCCTCTGTGATCAGTCATCCTGAGGGTTCTCTCATCTCACCCATGGAAAGGAATCAGTGTTCACTGTAACAGCCAGACAAGGGAACTGTGAGAAAACAAGAAACATTTTCTATTCACCAAAATCTGACTGGATTCCTGACAACTAGCTTTTTTTCTGCAAGCAAACTGTGGATATTTTACATACACTCACAGATGTTACAGTTCAAATAGACACGTTACACCAGGACTCGCCTGCAGACTAGTTAATAATTACGAAGTGCCACATGCCAAGGCTTGCATTACTCCAGTAAAAAACTCACACCCTGGTAAGGACTTGTTCAGCTTCTACATACCAGCTGATACAGCGAATGTTACATTTTTATTGCATAGGTATTCTGATTTTCACCCTCTCCATTTCAAGATGGCTTTAGCCATATAGATTCAGCTCAGACCATAACATCAAAGTATCCTTCAGCTGTGCAGCTGAAGAGCTTGACAGTTAGCAAAATATGGAAAGACCTGGTGTGTTGTTAAGTTAGATGAGACACACATCTGCTCTACATCCCTTCCTCTGTGAGAGCTCTTTCCAAAGCCAAATCTCATGGTACATTACTATCACCCTTTTTTTGTTAATTTCTCAACTCCTTGAAAAGAGGAGTTGAGAAATTAACAAAATTTCAACTTATTTGTTTATTTGCTACACAACTCAAAACTAATGTACTCAAAAAATAATAGTTAGCATATAATATATCCCTGAAGCTTTTGTTAGCCTGAAGTCATAAAACAGCCAAGACAGCAAACTTTAAAAATCATGGACTTAGAGTGAGCATGTGCAGAGATGTCCATCTTTAGCCAGCCTCCAAATGAGCTAATAAACTGAAAGCATATATGATATGAGTCTACAACTTGGCTGGAACTCTCATTTTCACTGTCGACACAAAGATATTCAATTGCAAAGTAAGTGTTCCTTATTAAAGTCATAGCATCTGAAATTTCATTTTCTGTTTTACAGATCCTTCTGCCTCTGGAGCTCCCCAGCAACCAAAAGGGAAAGATAAATGTAACGTCACCAGGGAAATGCCTTGCTTTAGATGAAGTCTAGTGTAAACTCAATCAGTGTACTTCAGGACAAAGACCTCTGTAGAAAAACACCTATTTCTTTAACACAACAACTCCTGCCTCTCATTCGCCTGCCCTCTGTGGAAAATTACGTATTTCTGGGAAGGAAAAATGACAATAATTCTGACTAACGTGAACATTGCTTCAATTGCATTTCTGCGTCCGGCTGGAGCGCTGCACCAGTGAGGAAATGCTGAAGCTGAGTTATTGCTGGACAAGCCCCGGGCTGCTTGAAGTCTCGAGCCAGCCAGCACCACTGAGCGGTGAAATGGATCATAAAAACCAGTGGGGTGGGTTCCAGTCCCTGCAATTTTTTTACGTGTCAGCAAAGTCCAGGTCACAAAAGTATGACCGAATCATGGCATTTTTAACCAGAGAAGCAAACGTGTTCCCTTCTGACAGTACTTTGGGAGCAGTGTTGTTCAGCCAGGGGATGTGACAGGTTTCTCAAAAACATGAATTTCCACTGGGGAAAAAGCTATTCACAGTGGACCTGCATGTAAAAAAAAAAAAAAAAAAAAAAAAAAAAAAAAAAAAAAAAAAGAAAAAAAAAAAAAAACACCAAAAAAAACAAGCCACCCTATTTTTCCAATAACACATCCCTTCAAAATGTACCAATGCGCTACTATAGTACCTCCACCGCTCCTCCCAGATGAAAGTCTCTCTGCAGGGTTGGCACTCTGAACAAAGCCCCGGACCGCATGCACGCGTGGGATGCTGAGTGGGTCCCCGCCTCGCCACAACCCGCCAGCTCTGCACAGGACGGGGCTCCTGAGGGGATGCACCCGGCCGGCTCTGCTTCGAAATCGGCGTTGGAATCTGATCTTACATATACCTGCATACATAGGAGAAAGAGGCAGAGAGAAGCCGCTCCGCCTGCCTTACCACTCTGCCAGAGAACCTCTCGATGGCCCGCTTGACTTTGCCATAGGTGCCTTTGCCCAAGGTCTCCTGCAGCTCGTAGCGATGCTTCAGATTGTGCTTGTGGTGATGCCGTTTCACCCCCTGCTGCTTCCTCGCCGCCGTTATCTCCGGGGACGGAGGCGCCCCGACCGACTCCTCCATGGCCGCCGCCGCTGCCGCCGCCTC